>JAIUSX010000158.1:0-225620 GCA_026573805.1 Hesperophylax magnus
GGGTGCAGTTATATTGTCTATGTTTGCACTTTTTTAAATGGCCTTGAGATTTATTTATGGTCCACAATATATTTACCTGTCTGGACCAAACGACCGTTTTATCTGTGGTTAAGGGGGTGACAAAATGGGGCCATACAAAAAGCCCGAAGATATCGATCTAGAGAGTGGTTTATTTATGCTTCTGTCATCGTTTGTTAAAAGTATAATATTTATTGGATTTTAAATATATGTTAGATATTATATTTTGTAATAATTAAATTTGTGATGTATCGATCATCAAAGTTGAAGTCTCATCAGTACTAATACGAAAGTGTGGAATGTATAATCTGATGTCTAATTCTAACCAACCAGTCGAAGCGGTAAGTGCAATTACTTTCAGTTGTCACATCGTGAGGCTTTTGTTCAATTCACCATAACTGTTGGAGTTCTAACATCGGTTGTTTAGATCTCAGTCCTAAGTTTGTCACCTCTAGTCATCTCACGTCTTAGTCACATCCCACACAAACGTAGTCAAAACTTTGACGGCCGGTATTTTCGTAGTAGGTCCGTATCCTCGCTAATTACTGATATTCAATCTACAACAATCTGGTAAGTAAAGGAACAATTATAATAGATCTAATGAGTACAGTCTTTACTCTGCAAAACTAATGCTTTTTACGATTAGTAACCGGCGTAAAAATGAAATGCATTCGTTGACATTTTGAACCATTACGACGAAAGTAGACAGAAGTTTAATTTTACAAGGATAATCAATCGTTTCTCCATTAAAATGGTATTTATAAATTTAATTAAATATTACTCGGTGTTATTCTTATGTTTGTTTATTGGAGAATACACAGATACGTACAGTAAAAAAAACATCAATTTGAGAATTCGCTTGCGTCCCAACTATTTCTCACATATTAACACAGAAACTGATAAAAAATTATTAAACCCATATATTTTATAATAATAAACCTATATTCCATTTGTTATTTCGGATACTGGCATTATATCTAGCTCTCTCATTCAAAATTTAGGCGTATTAGATCTATCAAAAAATTTATAAATAAAAATGAAAAAATCAGTCATTTTAAATACATGTAGGATAACGAAAGATTTTTTAAATGTTTATGTCGAGTAATCAGTAGGATTTATAGGCCCTGTTAGGAGTTCTACCGAGCCGAACCCTCTGATATGAAAATATGTAGAGTCGGTGAATTATTTTCCCATTTGATCTCTGGTGATTTGACGTGTGGTTCTTATGTCGTCGGGTTGCTAGCAGAAGTTGGTAACTACATTTTTTCGTAAAATGATATTTTTTGATGTTTGTCATCACTTGGTCCAATATCTTCGTCTGGTAAAAACTTGTAAGTGATATTATAAGGATAAATTACTCTTTTTCATAGTCAAAATAAATGTAAGTGCTCCTAAGATCAAAATAGAACAGGCTAAGATTTGTAACATCACTTACTGACTTCTGTGATTAGGTTTTGCTCACACTATGGGCAACACTGCTTGGCAAAGTCACTTACTTAGGGGGTTTTTCACTATCTCTGATTATGTTCTGATCAAGCACTAATCCGCGGATTAGTCATTTTTTCGTTTTCACTATATCTGAATAACGCTAACGCTCGGGTTTAAGTTAGATTTGACTAATCAGTGCTCTAACCAGACGTTAGGCGCTATTCCTCGAATCAAAGATGGCGTCAAAACATTCCGAGTTTAACAGCTGAGAAGTGAGTCGAATTTTGTAGAATGAATTTGAATGCTTGTATGATCCATCCTGAATTATCTGATTGTGTTCAAAATAAGAAACAATGTATTAATTCGACACGAATCTATCTAAAATGACCTGATAATCAACATAACATAACCAAAAAATGCACACTTCGCGGTGTGCGGACTGTGACGCATGACAGCCGTGGCAGTAGATGGAGAAACGGAAAACATTTTGCGATGTTGCCAGACTATTTCGAGTGTTATCTATCCGGCAGCTCGAAACAATGGTGAAACGGTCGCCGTTGAATAACGAAGTTATTCTGAACTTTAAAGCCAGCCAACGGATAGCTATTCAGATATTTAGCCCGACATAGTGAAATACCCCCTAAGGGGGTATTTCACTATGTCGGGTTATAACCGACATATTTTCAAAATATGTCGGTTTTGCCTGACATATTTTGAAAATATTCCCGTATGGTGGCAGCACTTACCATTAAACCCAACTGTCATTCTTGTCAGATTGGTGATGGATTGGTGTGTGTGCTTTTTGCTTCGGTTGAATATTCATATTATTTGGAGTATTTTAAACAGTGTAAAACGTAATTATTCATTTTAATTTGTTTGAAACATTAAAGATCATGTCAATTACTGAAAAAATTAGTAAAAGGACACTAAAAATGGTGAATCTTGTGAAAAAAACGTGTTCCGAAAATGTTGATTCTTGCTACCAATCCACGACATCTCATGTGAGTATTATTGTTTTATAATGAAGAAAATGATTCAATCCTTTTGCCCCAGTATTATTGTGAGCTTATTTTTATAATCATTGCTGCACAATTTTTTATAATTTTTATAATAACAATTTCGTTTACAGGTTAGAGAAAAAATGCTAACGCCGGAAATGGATACCAGTGAAATCACATTATTCGAGGATTGTACTATTATTCTGGAATACTTTGATTGGAGTAATAATGACGTTTTTGTGCAAAATTTTGTACCAGATCAATACTTTTTTTATTATTTTTTTTTTTTATTCAGTGAATTTTATGAATTACAATTTTTGTGTACTTAATAACTCCCACACTAGGCTAATGACCGTGTTGTGGTTGTCATAATGCTATAAGTTACAATAAAACCATATGTTGTAGTAAGAAAAAATAAAACATAATATAGAAGAAAAAAAAAATAAACATATTTAAGGAAAATATAAAACAAAATATATGTTTTTTATACATGCAAACATACATACATACACATATATAGATTCTCAGATATATATACATATACATACATACATAGACATACATACATGCATACATAAATACATTCATATATAAAAAAATATATATACTCAAATTTCGATCAGGTAAAGATCATAATAACTTAACAATTACAAATCAAATTAAAGTAAGGTTACTATTGGTGATTCATTATTAGTATTTATATATATTATTATTTTTTCATATCTCCCGTTTTGACACGATGGTAATTGGTAGATTTAGTTGAAATATCATAATTATATTATTCAATTTCAGGGTAATCTTAGTGAAGGCACACTATATGAGAGCGAAAATGGTAATATTCAGATTTCTGTGCTTAACGAGGACAATGAAATTATAATAAGCAATAATAAAACAATTATAATAAAGCTATTTCAGGGTAATCTTAGTGAAGGCACACTACATGAGAGCGAAAATGGTAATATTCAGATTTCTGTGCTTAACGAGGACAATGAAATTATAATAAGCAATAATAAAACAATTATAATAAAGCTATTTCAGGGTAATCTTAGTGAAGGCACACTACATGAGAGCGAAAATGGTAATATTCAGATTTCTGTGCTTAACGAGGACAATGAAATTATAACAAGCAATGATGTTACGGCGACCAAACTTCCAATGTAAATGGCAACAGTGAGACAGTTACAGTTGAAAATACACTTGATAATGATGAAATTCAAATTGCTCCCCTAAAACGTACTCGCTGGACAATATCTCGTCCAGAAAGTTGGTCGGTCAATGTAGAAAAGGGTAAACGCAAAAAATGTTTACCTTATAAATCAAGGAAAGGAATTGAAAGACCAGCAAAGCAACCAAAAGTGGCATGTAATAATTCATGTCGCTTTAAATGCTCACAGGTATTTACTGAAGAAGAAAGAATTGAAATATGTAGAACTTTCTGGTCATTGGATTATGATAGGCAAAAGGATTTTTACATTGGTAATATAGAGCAAAATTTCATTAAGAAAGAAGTTGCAAACAAGAAAAGGAAATCGACAATTGTCTAGGTCTTATTTCTTCAAGAAAGGTGACGCAAAGGTGCAAATTTGTCAACTTTCTTTAAAAATACGCTATGTATTTTTGATGGACCTATCATCCACGCTTTTAAAACTCGGAACAATATGGGAGTATTTGAAGGACCAGATAAACGAGGTAAACACTCTCCGTCAAATAAAACCTCAGCAGATTCTCTAAATTTTGTAAAATCACACATAGAAAAGTTTCCTGTAAAGGAATCACACTATTGTCGTCGATCAAGCAAAAGGCTGTACCTTGATTCCAAGCTTTCAATTGCAAAGATGTACGAGCTTTACATGACAGAGTGTGCGGGCCAGAATAAATCTCCAGTATCAACAATATCGTACAGACGAATATTTTCAACGAACTACAATTATTGGTTTTTTAAACCTAAGAAGGTTCAATGCGTGACATGTAACAATCACGACAGTGCCTCTAATGAAACTAAACTAACATTGTCAACAGGATACCAGCTTCACCGAAAAAGGATAGAAGATGCTCGGTTAGCCAAAACTACGGATAAAGAGCGATCGAACATTGATCCGTCTTTTTTATCTGTAACCTTCGATCTCCAAAGTGTGCTACAATTCTCATTTGTACTACTCTCGCAAGATCTGTGTCTACAATTTGACGATATACGAATCACGCTTGCCTAATGACGGGTATTGCAATGTTTGGACAGATATGAATGGGTAGTTCGGAAATAGGAAGTGCCTTGTGGTTCTGGCTGAAAAAAATTCCCCAAACTGTTAAAGAATTGTCTTTATTTTCAGATTGCTGTGGAGGTCAGAATCGAAATCAACACAAAGCTGCATTTTTTATGTATGTGGTGCAAACACTTCATTTCGATTGCATTGAGCACAAATTCTTAGAAACTGGACACACTCACATGGAAGTTGACTCCGTGCACAGTGCAATCGAAGCTCAAAAGAATAATGTACCAATTTTTCAATAAATGATTGGATGACAGTTTTCAGATTGGCACGGTCTTCAAGGAAACGAAAGAATGCTAAGCCATTTAATGTCCATCAACTGGCATTTTCTGATATGTTAGATTTGTCTGATTAATCAAAAAAAATCATAAAAAACTGTAAAAAAGATGAGAATGGTGATACCGTTAAATGGCTGAAAATAAAATGTCTCAAGTTTGAGAAATCTAAGCCACATTGTTTCCAGTATCGTTATGACTTTACCACGTCGTATATTAATATTGTATTTACCAAAGGCAGAGGTCGGCAATTCGTCATGCCTACAGAAATAAAGAAGACATACTCAACCCTACTGCCCATATCACAGGCAAAAAAGAATGACTTGGAAAGATTGTGTACTTTGGGAATAATTCCTATTGAAGTACAAGAATTGTACCATAATCTGCCCGTCAGTCAGACTGCAAGAGACGTGGCACCAGAGTCTGGTGAAGATGACTCTGAAGACGGTGAATGAATGTTACCTACCATGTAGCATTAATTTTTTAAATGAAAAAACATACACTTAGGACGGGTTGTTTCGGAGAATCTGAACAATTCATCAAATTTCAACGTTCATTTTCAAGTTCTGTGAAAGATTTTTTCAAGTTCTGTTTTTATTTCAGTCTTGTCAAGCAACTAGCCTACAATGATATAAAAACAGAACTTGAATAAGTCTTTCACAGAACCCGAAAATGAACGTTGAAATTTGATGAATTGTTCAAATTCTCCGAAACAACCCGTCCTTAGTAAGACACCACTTTATTTTTGAATCAATAACGATAGCCAACCGGGTTTCGCTTGTCCCAAGCTTCATCAGGGCTAAATATCAACTAAAGCTAATTAGATACAGGCACATATAAATATAGGTTAATGAAAACAATGAGTGAAAGAGATACAAAACAGATAGAAAGAGATGCAAATAGAAAAGGTGGAGACAAATTATTAAGGATATAAGGAGGGAGGGGGGGGGGGGGGGGGAGGAAGTTTCAGCGGCGGAATAAATTTAATATGGGACTATCAGATAAATTAATTTGGTTATTTATTATATTTAAATTATTATTAACTGCTTTTTTATTTCAAGGGCTTCTAAGTTGTTTAATCTAATTCCCGATCCATTTTTATGCAATATTTTAGTTCCAGAGATTTTATCGAATGAATGATTAGATTCTATTAAATGATTCGCGAATTCTGAAAAGGCATTATTGTTTAAACATCGTATATGTTCTTTTACTCTTAAATTGACATTCCGGGCCGTTTTTCCGATATAAAAAGCAGAACAATCATTACAATTAAGTTTATATATGCCCGAGTGGCTTAGTTTGTCGTCTTTATCTTTAGTATTAATTAAATATTTACCTAAATTATTATTAGTGTAAAAAGCGGGTTTTATTTCAGATGGGAATTTTTTAACGCTTAAAGAAGAAAAGTTATTTGTATACAGAACTCTACGCCATTGGAATGTTTGATTTATGTTTATATTATTAGGGTTATAAGATTTGTTAAATAGGAATTTATTTGATGCTATTTGTTTCAATTTTTTATTAAGAATTTTATCTATTAGTTTTGTATCATACCCGTTGTTTAAAGCGATTTGTTTAATGATGGATAATTCGTTGCAAAAATTATTATTATTCAATGGTACGGTAACCAATCTGTGAATCATGGAGTGAAATGCTGAATGTTTGTGGGATATAGGATGGTTGGATGAATTGTGAATTGTAATATCAGTATACGTGGGCTTACGATAGATATTAAATTCAAATTTATTGTTAATTATACTTAAAGTTAGGTCTAGAAAATTCAAGGTTAAGTTTGTACCTATTTCTATAGTGAATTGAATTTGTTTGTGAAAGGAGTTTAATATTTTAAGAAAAGCTTGGGACAAGCGAAACCCGGTTGGCTATCGTTATTGATTCAAAAATAAAGTGGTGTCTTACTAAGTGTATGTTTTTTCATTCAATATGTCACACCCCAAAGTATTTGCTTCCTTCGAAAATATTAATTTTTTAGTTTACGATTGAAAAAATATGTCTTAAATATTTAAATTATTATTATTAGTATGTTTGTTTATGAACAATTGATCAAAATTAGTTTTGTCTGCCACAAAATAATAGGTTTGCCTTTATTTTAATCACTATAATATCATAAGAAATCATTCGCATAAGTTTCTTAAAAGGCTCAACTATTGACAAGCAGAAGTCAGTAAGTGCAACCAATTTTTGATTTGTCTCAAAAATTATAAAAACCTCCATATTTTGTGAAAAAAATTATTTTGCATCTGTATCTTTGTAAAATAATAAACATTTTGAAGTATGCAACATGTGTTTTTCTTATGATTCCTGATTTATAGAGTTCTTCAAATATTAAAATTCAAATATCTCAGAAACACCAAAATGTTAGTTACCAACTTCTGCCAGCAACCCGACGATGTATTGTATTGTATTTATTTTGCTTATATAATACACTTGCATAATGTTGATTGACTAGATGATCATTGTGGAAAAGTGTGTGGAAGGGTTTAGGTCTTCCTACGGGGAAGATTTAACCCGGACATAAAATTGGAAATAATTTTAGATAAAAATCACGTTTCATTGTGTTGTACACGCTTATCTCTGATACCGCCCAACCGATTTCAAAATATATACATTTTTAATGTTTAACTTGGTTCCTGCTTAAAATATAGGATAGTTTTGGACCCGATAAAAATACAAGTTTTAACTTATCCACACCACTTTTTAAAGGAAATAGGTTTGTAATTTGTTTTTATGTTGAGTAAGCTTTATCTATTCATATTGGCAAAGACGGATTGCCAGAAAATATTGTTCCCCAAATCGCACCACATGAATATTGTGTAGACTTAATAATCAATCTTTATTTACGTCATTTATAACATTTAATTTTTATCCATTATCTATTAAGAATTTTCGTTTTATTTATGACACTTGAATATGAGATGAATAAAAAATGTATATCTAAAGTGTTTTCTATGGATCGTTATCGTACGGAAATCTGTCACAATGTGAAAGACATATACTTCAAGGAAGTTTTAATAGAATAGAACGATAGCGGTCGCATTTTTACTTATTTTTATCGTACTAAACAATAATCACAATCTGCTGAAGTGATCGATATCAAATGAAACCTCAAAACAATATCTGCGATGGTTGTGACTTGCGCATGTGTTTTATGTATGTCGAATGCATAAAATGTCCGACAACAGATAAAATGCGGTATACATAAAATGGTGTCTATATAAAATGCTTTCTACATAGAAGGCGAGCTGCCCGGTCACACTTGTATACTATATAACAAACCTTAATATAATGTATTATAAGAAAAATATTTTAGATAAGAAGGGGAGATAGTTCACAATATTCGAAAAATGAGAATGTACATAATGTATAAAGGAATTATGTCAAAGTTGTTTAGATCGGGTCTTACTTAGACACGCTTGTTTTGCTTGGTACCTGCTTAGCTGGCTATTAAACACACAAGTATTTAATGCTGAACTAACTAAATAGTTCAGCAATAATTAACATTTGAACATGTATAGTTAGTTGTCTGTCCGTGTGTTATGTTGCAGAATTATAATTCATAACATGCTAATACGCGACTCCGTTGTTTTTAAAATAAGAACTATTGTGTTAGACTATGTTCTTATTGTCTATGGCAACTTGTGGCAAGAGCGGGGAGAGCTGAATGAGGTCACTTTGTTGAAAGAATATAAAACAAATTCTTACGTTTTGTATATTTTAAAATGAGCATTCCAGCAATTATGCTTAACTACAACACTCTGTTAAATAATATGAATATGCTCAAATTGTTAGAAGAATTTTCACTGACTTGGTATTTCTGTATAAAATTCTAAATGATTTAGTTGATAGTCCTGTATTGCTAGAATTGATAAGCTTTCGGATTCCACAACGTAATACTAAAATTTAGGATTTATTTCAGTGCACAAATTCTGGGACTAACTACCATTTGTATTCCTCTTTGCCCAGAATACTAATGGAGGGAAACAATTATACCAAGTCAGTGGACATCTTCAATTTATCTTTAAACAAATATAAAATGTTGTTAATTAAGCAATTCAGTTATGTACAATAAATAATGTATATTTCTTAATATCCTCATGTAAAAGCCCTGAAAAAGGGCGTTAATAAATAAATAAATAACATATCTTAACCCACGCCCGTGAGAAGGTATAGTAGGCAATGTCTGGTTTCAGACATACTTTGTACCGTGATTTATTGGTGTGAAATTTCTGAAAGGGTGTGTAAACATATATTTCAAGTGTAGAACAATATTAAATAAGGGAATCTGAAATTAAAGAACTGTGTGAATGCTAAGAACAAATTGATTGAGGTTATTTATCAAATTACTTTATCATCTATTAAATTACATTATTATCAAGATAATTGGCAAGAGACTCTACATTTATTATTAATATCAGGGCATGTTCAGATCGTTAAACTAAATCTGACTAGTGATGCGAATTTACAATTCTAATATGCTAATCTGTGGGTACTAAAAAATTAAAAGGTTAAAGTTTCAAATCTCAAATATTAATCTTGCTTTAAATACATAGGGCGCCAGTTCTTCCCAATTATCTTATGAAGAACAAATTTATAATTAAAGTAAACCATATTGTGAAATCTAAAATAACATGATGACAATCGCTCACGTGTTCCTAATGGCGCAAAACCTCTTGGGAATCCGTTCCGTGATGCACGTCCTGACCGCTGTCCAATCTCCCTAGAACTCGCTCGAAATCTATGATCTCTATGATTATGTACTCGGCCGTCGCTGTGTTCACAATTACACGCTTGTTAAAATTAATAAGTTCTTGCAAGCGCTTGACACCGGGGCGAGTAGTTTCAAATCGTTACAACTTAACTATTTTATTTTTGTTTGGCGTGCCCTAAGTGCAAACTCTGATTGCAGACCGACGGGTTCCAGAAGGATTCTAGGTAGCAATTGGCTACTTAGCACATGTACACGCTAGTTTTTATTTTTTACGGGTGCATTATTTTGTGTGTATTTTTGTCAGTTATTATACAGTTTTTTTATTGCTCCTATCACTAGGTCACGTTATAGTTCATGCTATCAAATTGAAAAAAAAAATTTTTTGATGCTTTTTTGCATTCAAACATCATTAAAGTCTCGGATTGATGTTCACAACGGAGGAGTCGCGGAGTACGGTACGAGAATGACATAAATACGTCTTTTTTTGTTTTCCAGAATATCTTCTTAACATCAAAATCTAATAGCAGTTCACATAAAATGGATCTTGTGACCTCAGATGTCAGTGTCTTAAAATTAGAACCGGAGCCAATCCCTGAAGAAGAAAGTCCCGCATTATTGCAGTTCGAAATGGTCAAACTAGAGACAGAAGAAGCTACTGCGATCGAGTGTAAACCAGAGCCTCTACCGGCAGAGAAACATAAGCAAGAAAGTGACGCATTCTCTGAAATAGATATTGACTTTCCTGATATTAAAAAACAATGTTTGGTTCATCTTGAAAGGATCGACCAAAGTCTTGGTAAGCTATTAATTTATTACATATTTGTAAGAAGCATTTATTTGTGGCTCGTCATAATTTACAATAAAAGATATAAATTTGTTTTACACCACTTAAATTTTAATTGTACTCTACCGGTTTCGGAAGCAACCTTCCATCGTCAGGAGAATTTTAATATTCTCCTGACAAAGGAAGGGTGCTTCCGAAACCGGTAGAGTACAATTAAAATTAAAGTGGTCTAAAACAAATTTATATCTTTTATTATTTATTTATTCTTCCAATGACTTCTCCCATCCAAGATTAAGAACAGCTCAGCAGGAAAAAATTAAACCAGTAACTTCGGTTTTGATGCATGGTTCTTGATGCCACGTCTTTTTTTCAATCTTCCTCTAGAAAGTGATTTGGGTTATCTTTCTATTGGCATCTAGTTTTTGGCCATTCGATATAAAACCTCGAATCTTCTCACCCTCATCTGTCCAAAGTATATTTACGCCTACATGGGTAGATTCACGCATTGAGTTTTCTTTTTTTAATCTTCCGTATCGGATGCTGTACAAACTTTCCTGTTATTTCCGTCATTAAGTAGAAAACATAACTACAAATTTTTCGGATTTCACGTATATATACGAGTATAGTTTTCGCTCAAGGTTACAGAAGTGCTGTGAATGAGCGACAATGAGGTGAACGTGCATATATGAAATGAAATTGAATTTGCTTTTAATCAATATCGCTTTACTAAATAACCACAACATATTTATTCTGTTTTTGTTTTCAGATTTTGTTTCGTCGATAATATCTGTTAGTGATGAGAAAAATAACTTATTTTCCTGCCCAACTTGTACCTACCGGCCTAGGTGCAAAAGTGATCTGATTACGCATATTAGAATCCACACCGTTGAGAAACCATTCTCGTGCTCTGAATGCACGTTTAAGTGCTCTGATAAAAGATATATGGCTAATCATACTAGAACCCACACCGGTGAGAAACCATTCGAGTGCTCAGAATGCACATACAAATGCTATCATAAAAGCAATATGGTTTCACATTCTCAAACCCACACCGGTAATAAACCTTTTACGTGCTCACAATGCACATACAGGAGCTCTAGAAAATACTCTTTGCTTTCTCATGCTCGAACCCACACCGGTGACAAACCATTCTCATGCTTGGAATGCACGTACAAGAGCTCTACAAAATGCCAAATGGTTTCTCATGCTAGAACCCACACCGGTGAGAAACCGTTCTCGTGCTCGGAATGCACGTACGTGTCCTCTCAAAAAAGCCATATGGTTTATCATGCTAGAACCCACACCGGAGAAAAACCATTCTCGTGCTCGGATTGCACGTACAAGTGCTCTATTAAAAGCAATATGGTTTCACATACTCGAACCCACACCGGTGAAAAACCATTCTCTTGCTCGGAATGCACTTACAAGAGCTCTAGAAAATCCGATATGGTTTCTCATGCTAGAACCCACACCGGTGAGAAACCATTTTCGTGTTCTGAATGCACGTACAAGTGCTGTGGTAAAAGAAATATAGTTATTCATTCTAGAACCCACACCGGTGAAAAACCATTCTCGTGCCTGGAATGCTCGTACAAATCCTCTCATAAATGCAATTTGGTTTCACATACTAGAACCCACACTGGTGAAAAACCATTCTCGTGTTCTGAATGCATGTACAAGTGCTATAAAAAAAGTTTTATGATTTTACATACTAGAACCCACACTGGCGAGAAACCATTATCGTGCTCGGAATGCACGTACAAGTGCTCTCAAATAGGCAACATGGTTCGTCATACTAAAACCCACACTGGAGATAAACCATTCTCGTGCTCGGAATGCACGTTCAAGTGCTCTGATAAAAGCAGTATGGTTTTTCATACTCGAACACACACCGGTGAAAAACCATTCTCGTGCTCGGAATGCACGTACAGGAGCTCTAGAAAATCCGATATGGTTTCTCATGCTAGAACCCACACCGGTGAGAAACCATTTTCGTGCTTGGAATGCACGTACAAGTGCTCTAATAAAAGCAATATGGTTCGTCATACTAGAACCCACATTGGAAAGAAACCAATCTCGTGCTCTGAATTCACGTTCAAGTGCTCTGGAAAATGAAATATGGTTATTCATACTAGAACCCACACCGGTGAAAAACCATTCTTGTGCTTGGAATGCACGTACAAGTGCTCTAAAAAAGCTATTTAATTTTACATTTTAGAACGTACACTGGAGAGAAACCATTTTCGTGCTCAAAATGCACTTACAGGAGCTCTTGAAAAAGCTATATGGTGTCTCATGCTAGAACCCACCCCTGTAAGAAACCATTCTCGTGCTCGAAATTACTGTGAATGGCATTGGAAAGTAAATCTAGACAAAAAATCAACCCTTACTTGATCAAAAAATGGGAGAGCTGAATTTTTGCAGGTGAATAGTACCTACTTGCAGAAAGTATTTTCACAAAAGTCCCTTCTCTTCTCCTGATGGCTTCCTCACCCGCGTTACCTCAACTATTTAATTTGAGAGTTCTACTAAAGCCATTATATCTCATAGTAATAGTAAAGACAATCTTTGCAGTGAAACAGTTGGGCGTAGGATTATGATGAAGTACGAAAGTAACAACTGCAAGAATGTATGCGATATTCATTCTTTAGTAAAAAAAAAATAAATATAAATTTACTCGATAAACTTTTCTTTTCGTATAGCTCCATTTTTAACATATTCCCCTCCCCTCCACCTATGGTATTATTTTATTTATTTTTTTATTGGTAAAGGTAAGAGACAAACAGCTTATACATAAAATATAAATATATACATGTTAAATACAGTCAGAAATGGATTTCATTCGGCGTATGTTGAGTCACACTGTGAATAGTATTATTATACGCTATTATACCTAGAGCGATTTGAGCCGTAGGGGTAGATTTATCTAACACTTGTCTGTTTATGCGTAGTATTTCGATGAAAGTTGAGTGGAACCGTTCTATATCTCCTTTCGATTGAGCGTGGTCCACCGTGGTTAGGTGTACATTTATTTTATAAAGGGCTAGTAGTTCGCGAATTGTTACCGAATTTAATATGGTCTCATGGTCTAGGTGGATTTCCTTAGGTACTCCTACAATAGAGAATATGTTTATTAATATATCGTTTACTGCTATGCTGCTATTGTTATCAAGTGGTGCGCAGTGTGACCACTTAGAGAAACGATCTATGATAGTTAAATAACGTCTCCTATTAAAATGAAATGTGTCTATCTGCCAAATCTCCATTGGAGTATGTGGAGTGATGGTGGATTCTAATGGCGCCAATACCGGGTGCTTATTATATTTAGTTTGTTGACATATTATGCATGCTTGAGGCATTTCACAATTTTGTGGCGCATTTGTGAAAAGTAATATTTCCTTTTTATTTTCGTCAAAAGGGCTTCTAATCCAACGTGTCGTTGGTTTTCTACATGTGTCCAATATATTATTTCATCTTCTTCTTCTTTATTGGTAGGTTCGATTTTTATATCAGTGTAACGAATTAATTTTAAAGAGTTCTTATCAACATTTTTTCTATAACTTTCGCTTAACCGTTCGTACATAATCGTCTTCTATAATTATAGCATATTTATTTTTATCACAACATTGCTCTATAAAATGGATGAATACATTTTTATTTTTTATTTTTTTTTATTTTTTATTATTCAGTAAATTTTATGTATTACAATTTTTGTATACTTCATAACTCCCACACTAGGCTTATGCCAGTGTTGTGGTAGTCATAATACTATAAATTCAAAATATATGTTTTTTATAAATTCAAAATATATGTTTTTTATAAATATATATATATATATATTTTTATAAATATATATATATATATACACATACATATATATTTATATCGGACAACACTTATTGGAACATCTTTGAGTAAACCACCTTTCTTGATCATCCTTTCACATGTGATATATAACGCTGTAAATTACGTGGCAACGTGTTTTTTTGTGAAATAAATTTAAAATGTGGTCAGCTATTATATATACAGCTATTTTATGCATATGCTCACAAAATTTTCATCATTAAATCATGAACGCGTGTTGATCTTTTTTATGAAAGCACTTACTTGATATGCAATGTTGCCAAATCTTTTGTCCTTCTGTCGAGCTTCTGTTTGGACGGACTTAAACAGATTTATTTGTTGGTTGAATATTCGAAAATACGTAATGCATTGAACGTTTGGCGCGAATATAAAATTGCGGGTTTATTTAAAAGTAAAGTCATACAATCAAAACTTATTTATATTACGTTTACAGTTGAATTAATTATTTTAAAATTCGTTTTGTAGAACAGGCTTTTATAAGATATTCTATCTTTTTAATAGCATTAGTATATTATTTGAAAATGTAGATTGATTTACAATTAAAATACCAAAGTTCAATAATATTAGTATTGTGTTTACAGTATTATTGAAAGTATATTTTATAAAATCTGATTTATTTGAGTTGTTTTCTTTCCTTTTATTATAAAATACCTATTATATGATTTTCAGAAAACGATTTTTGTACACAATATTTGTGCTGGTGTATGTTTATACATATTTTGTATTAATAGTTCTTCATTTTTGTTAATTTTATAACCTTAAATATAAAAGTTACAAATCAATGTACACCATAATATGTATGTATAGGTAGTTGTAATGTGTAAACTTTCCTAAATAAAGATATTATTATTATTTTTTAGTGGAATAAATCGTTGATTTTTTTTTTTACATTAACTCCACACAGGAGGCCCTGAGGATAATAATTTCCCTCAGGGCCTATGTCATCTTTGAAAATGCTGTGTGGAGGGTCTTTTTGAGGAGGGGAAGGAGTGAACATGTGTCTTGAAGAGACCCATGTTTTATGAGGGAGGAAACACAGAGGCCGGAAAATTGATCCACAGCCGAGCCGTTGAACACCAAAACGAGTCGTAGAAACGACCCGTTCTCATGCGACTAATGTTAACCGTGTACATATGTTGGGCATGCATTTGGCGTGTTTCCCGATTATGCTCCGGTGCTGAAGGGATTAATGACGCTAGTTCCTCGGAGCATCTTCCATAGAAATACCGGTAGAACAAGCATATGCTCTAAAGATTGCAATCCGTTTGTTAAGATGGGAGAATCTATCAAACAGACCGCCCGTTTCTGCACAGAGTCGAGGGTTTTTTCAGGTATTTTCGGGCTTCACACCAGAGGTGGCTGCCAAATCCAACCGCGAGGCGCCCTTGTGATTTGTACAGGGTTAGCAGTTGTGTACTATTAAAGTATTTGCGGGCCCTGTACAGTACGCCCTCATTAACCTCAATTATTTGAAATATTCAGAACTAGTTATGTTACTGAGCCATTTTTTTGTTTGTTTTACAATAGCTCCACACAGGAAGCCCTGAGGAAAATATTTTCCCTCAGGCCTATGTCATCTTTGAAGATGCTGTGTGGAGGGTATTTTAAAGGAAGGGAAGGAGAGGAAGTTTTGGGAAGGATAAGGTTTGAGGGGTGGGTAGGAATCTGGGGTCTGTGGGTTCAGGAGTGACGGACGTATGAATCCATCCCTCCCACTGCGGTGCAAGATGATGTTCCCAAAGAGTTCTGCCTGAAAGGTCACAAAGTTTCCCTCAACCTGTCTCTCCGGCCTTCCACGTAGCTGGAGGACACATCCACCGCCAAGACCCGAGCTAACCTCACCCCATGAACCCGGGCACCCACGCTAAGTCACCAAATCAATTGGGGTAACCTATGGCAGAGGTGTAGTTATCCAATAAATGGTTCCCGGGGTGGCAGTACCAAATTGTAAATAGATTAGAAGATACTTTCCTGAATGGTCGCCTTTCCCCATGGGGTTACCAGTCACGTCTTCCACTCTGGAATGTACCCGGCAGTAGCTGTAGTATAATCTACCATAGCCACATATTGCACAAGTCTTGTGTTTTAATAAAATTTTGCACAAATTCATTGTTTGGTAAAATAAAAACAAATTTGAAAAAATTCACATTTTAATTTATTTATTTTCAGACATTTTTAAAAACTTTCATTAGGAAATTCAACAGAACTAAAACAAACTTTAAAAATAATTAAGTAATGATTTTTACATAATTGCAGTTTAAAAAAATATACAATAGGTTATACAAAATTGACATTATCAGAGTTTAACAAAATATATAATAGCAAAATCGAGAGAAACAAAACATACTTAAAAAATAATGATTTTTACATAATTTCAGTTTAAAATAATATGGAAAACGTCATACCAAACTGACATTATCAGATATTAACAAAATATATAATAGCAAAATCGAGAGAAATAATACATACTTAAAAAATAATTAATTAATGATTTTTACATAATTTCAGTTTAAAATAATATGGAAAACGTCATACCAAACTGAAATTATCAGAGTTTAACAAAATATATAATAGCAAAATCGAGAGAAATAAAACATACTTAAAAAATAATTAATTAATGATTTTTACATATTTTCAGTTTAAAATAATATGGAAAACGTCATACCAAACTGACATTATCAGAGTTTAACAAAATAGAGAAATAAATCATACTTAAAAAAATGCATTCATTTTCAACTAATTAATTATTTAAAATAATATGCATACCAAATCTTTATCAGACTGAAAAAAAAACTCATAGATACAACGAGTAACGAGTCAATAGCTACTTTACTTGGCACCAACTGAATCGCATGACGTTACGTTTCATGACGTTGGCTCATAACGTAGGTTACTGGAGTCGTTGGAGCATTCGTTAAGCATCTTGCAAGTAGAAATCTCTTTTTCTCTGCAGTTCTTTAGGTAAGGGCAATTTCTTCACACGGTGATTATTTATAAATGTATTTATCTGTTTCCACGATCGTGTTGATAAGATTCCCCTTTCTCTTTTAATTTCATTAATTTTTCCAGCGCCTGGATCTCTTCCTTCGACAAAGTAATTTTCAAAGTGTTTATAAAGCGCATCTTTTTCTTTCTCATCCCATCTCCTTCTAATTATGTTACCCTTTCTTTTTGCAAGTGAATGAGTCGGTAATGTATTACTTTCAGCCTCCTCTAATCAATTATCCTATGTATCCACATTAGAATTCACATTCTCTTTTGCTGTTTCTTCAGTCAACAAATTTGGTTCAGTAGGTAGAGGGTCAGAATTGTCTATTTCGTTTTGACAAGTAATGTTCGTTTTATCAGATTTTCTTAAGGAACCTATTTTTCCTTCAGCTAATTGTAGTAAATTCAAGCCAACTTTACCTTTCTCGAGGGCCAGTTGGGGTATCATATAATTGCCCTTATTTTTACCTGGTGTATGCCCTAAGAAATGGGACAATGCATTCACATATGCATTATTTTTTCCAGCTACTTGGCTCATGGTTGCAACATGGTGTTGTAGCCCAGTTGAAGTCATATGATCCGGATTTATGAGGGAAAACTTACTTCTTAGGTCTCTTAGAATTTGCGTACCACAGAAATAAGGTTCACCTGCTGCTTTTGGAAATAAATATTTGTTTTCATTTGAAATTCCAACTAAATGTCGGTATGCAAATAGAGTGTCTATATTTTTTTTCATTTGATCTCGAAGAAGAATTGGAACTGTTCTTCCTCTTTTTCCTGGAATATGGAAGCAGTATAAAGCATTTATAGCATTTTGTTCCTCAGAACTCATGATTTCCATAATTTCTTTAGGAATATCTTGTTTTTCGTGTTGGCCGGCTATATAATTTTCCAAAGGTGCTCTCGCTACCTCACCAGCTCTTCTCCTATTAAATATTATAATATAAGCAATTGTTATTTTACAAAGTTCCTCATAGACCGCATAAGATTTTTCATTTTCAAATCGTTGTGCTATATTCAGTTCTAGTTTCATAACTTCGTCGCACATTTTTTTAATATCGATAGTTGAAGGCATAGCATCAGATTTCAACATTTTTTGTTTTTTTCTTGATTTTTCAGCATTGGTAGATATTTCGAACTTCCAAGCATGATTTAAGACCGTTTTAAAATCTGACAATTTATTTTTTTAAATTTCTTTCGATGAAGTGGTTAGCGTAGAATTCTGTATTGTTCGACGAATCAAGATATCAGCACAATCTTTTATAGCCGTACAAAGACGTTGAGGCATGCTAGGAATTTTTACAGAACCTGTAATTTCATCGTAACCACTATTTATTTGTACGGCTTTAATAAAAACATCAAAATGCACAGGGTCAAACGCTAAATCAAAGGTTGAAATTGAAGGTTTCTGTTCTTTAATAACTATATACAGCTTGGCTAAATCCCTCATCTTCGATGTTATATGTGTCTTCAAATGGTGTTCCGTGTGATTACTTAATAATAAAGACCCATATGAACATATTAATGCGTCAGACATTGCTATTTTTGCAATATTATCATTTTTAAATACAGGAAATATTTGAGTTCTCAAAGATTCTGAAATTTCAGAATTGTCTGGGCATAATAATATAGAAGATGATTTTAGTACTCTAACAAGATTATGTGGATTTTTCTCAGGTAACGTACTTTTTGTACATTTTTTTAAGTGTCTGTAAAGTAAGGTGCGTTTAAATGTGCCACAGCATTCAATGCAAACTGCGTAATCTGTAGCATCCACAGTCTTCCTTGGACGGCGATACGGTATCAATATTCCATCTGGTTTACTAATAACGTTCTGATTATAAAGATAATTACCTCTGTTTCTAATTTGCCTTGAAATCAATTCTCGCTTTCTTTTTCGTTCTCGCAGATCAGTATCCAAAATTTTATTGTATTCAATAACTTCTGCCTCTAAGGGATGTTGGGTGCTAATATGGTGTGTGAAGTTCGTTACCAGTTTAGTACAATATGGACATGAGTTTTTACGGTCATGCACTCGTGCTCCTTTACTAGTAGAAATAGTGCTTTGAGTTGTAGTCGATGACACTTCGATTGCCTCCTGCTTCTCTAAATGATGTTGCTCATCATCGGCGTTGGAAATTTTCATATCTAAAAAGTAACAATACATTAATTAGCTTTCTTTAAACTTAATTAGTAAAACCTCAAATTATAAGAAAGCAGTAATTGTTGAATGAAACACTAGTATATATTGAATTATTTCGCGGATAAGCGATAAGCCGCCATAGCTCAGTGGTCAGAGCTATCGACCGGAAATCGAGGGGACACGGGTTCGAGTCCCGTTGGCGTTATGTATCTTTTATCAGGAGATTTTTCAATGTGGATGAGTGTTTCAGGCGAATAATTATTGCTTTTAAAATAATTATAATTAAATTAAATTATTTAATTAAATGAAGACAATATTAGCATCACTCAATCTAAAATCTGAAACAGAAAAGATACGGTCACATCTGGGACTCGCACCTAGGACCTTCGGCTTTCTGGGCCGCACCTCTGACCTTATAATAATCAAATTATATGTTACGTATTGATTGTTTCAAGAGTATTAAACATGTTTTCTGTAGATACCTGATTCTGTGGAAGAAGTAACGTTGTTCGGTTTGTATAGTGAATCATCATCGTCGGACATTGGTGGACTCCTTTCTAACATTACTTCAGTTTTGGTTTCTAAAATAAAGCATAATATATTATATATTTATCCAATAATAATATCTCAATGTAGTAAGTAATTCAAGTGCACAAATGTGAAACCTAACCTAATATAATGACAAAATAACAGACTAATTACGCATTTGCAACGGAATATTAATTAGCAGCATTTCTGATATTACCTATAACAATTTACTATAAGCTAAGGTAGCTCTGTAATATTTCAGATTATTTTCAGTGAATATTACCTGAATCTGAGGAAGTTTCATGGTTAATTTCTTCGCCCAGTATGCTCTGCATATTGCTGATGATTAAACTTTGTCCTTTGGAAATTGGCGAGAAGGGTGAAGACGAGATCATGTCGTCAGTACTGTTTATTGATGTACGTAAATCACTGGTTCTTGGAACATCTATAAAATATCAAGAACAAACACATTAAGAAACATATGTACCTGCAGTTTTCTGTTTTTGCAAATTTTATTTAACCACAAAGGAATTTGCTTAATTTGAATATGAACAAATTAATGGGTGATTATCTGACGTGTAAAACTTTGTTTTAATTTAATTATTTTAAGAAACAACAAAACATGCTTTTAAATGCATATTTGAGTATCGGAATATGTCTTTAGTTTGATTTGACATTTTTATCACAAGTTTTTAGGTTAGCTTGTTTGAATTTTGTTAATACATATATCTATTATTCAAAATAATTTTACTGCTTGGGTTCTCAAAAAAGAAAGAAAAAAATCATGACCTATATAATAAAATACGGTAATTATTCGGTACTCATTTGACCAATACAAACAAACCAGCCTTGTGCTAGCCAACAACATCATTCGATAATGGGCTCTAAATAATATAACTTTAAAGGTTAATTTTGCATACAATTCTTGAGCCTTATAGTTCCTTTCGAATATTGTTTAGACTAATACGCAAAGTCGTACGATAATAAGCTCTAAATAATATTACTTTACAGGCTATTTTTACATACAATTGTTAAAACATTTAATTACTTTAGAAAATTATTTGTACACCTGCGTTTGACACAAATAACGATGGCAACGTCGCTTTTTGATATCAATGAAGTTAGTTTAACATACGATAGAATTAATTAACAAAGTGACGTTGAATATCTGGGATAAAATCGCATATAGGAGCATATCTAATGCTCACGAAAATCGTACTTGTCACATCAAATTGAGTTGAAAATGCCACTGATCTCGTCTCGCCGAGACGATTAAAATGGTATTTAAATCTCAATTCGTCGATGATCGAGTAAGTGCTCAATGATCTAGTTAGTCGAAATGATCCAATAGTTCCGGTTATTTGCAGACGCTAAGAGGTACAAAGTGCCGTATTATAAACCTATATATATATATAATCGTATATTTATTCAAAGCGAAACAAAAGTGTTGTATTACTTGTTTACTTGTATGACCAATAAACAAGAAATATAAGCCTGAAAATTTAAGAATGAGGAGCTGGATGTAACAAACAAAAGTCAGTGAATATCGTCATTTTATTAAATAAATCATTTTTATTTACATTGAAACATTCAAAACGGACATGACAAATTCCAAACGACGGTTAAAATTTCACATAAGTCGTTTAAAATGTTGCCTCTGAATCCAGTGATTTGATCCATGAAAAAGTTGAAATTCTCCAAATCATCCCAGAGAAAGATACACCAATCCACCACGAATAACAAACAAGATTTCGGGCACACCAGGATTATCAAATTGGATAAGGGAATATGTATACCGTTAAACTTTAAAATAAAGCCTTACGCAATTACTGCATTTACGAGAGCATTTGTATGTGCATTCCGAGCAAGCGAAAGGTTTCTAAGCCGTGTGGGTTTTGGTATGACGAATCAAAATGATTTTTTAGAGGACTTGTACGTGCATTCCAAGCACGAGAATGGTTTCTCTCCAGTATGGGTTCTAGTATGAGAAACCATTTATCTTTTTTGTAAGCAACTGTACGCGCATTCTAAGCACGAGAATGGTTTCTCTCCAGTGTGGGTTCTAGTATGAGAAACCAAATATCTCTTTTGCGAGCACTTGTAGGTGCATTTCGAGCATGAGGATGGTTTCTTTCCGGTGTGCATTCTAATATGACGAACCAAACGGGTTTTTTCAGAGCACTTGTAGGTGCATTCTGCACATGAGAAAAATTTCTCTCCAGTATGGGTTCTAGTATGACGAACCAAATGGCTTTTTGTAGAGCACTTATACGTGCATTCCGAGCACGAGAATGGTTTCTCTCCAGTATGGGTTCTAGTATGATGAACCATATCTATTTTTTGATAGCACTTGTACGTGCATTTCGAGCACGAGAATGGTTTCTCTCCAATGTGGGTTCTAGTATGACGATCCAAATTGCCTTTTGTAGAGAACTTGTACGTGCATTCTAAGCATGAGAATGGTTTCTCTCCGGTATGCGTTCTAGTATGATAATCCAAATGGCTTTTTTTAGAGGACTTGTACGTGCATTCTAAGCACGAAAATGGTTTCTCTCCAGTGTGGGTTCTCATATGTGAAACCAGATCCCGACTACTCGCACACTTGTACGTACAAGAAGGACAGGAAAATACTTTTTTCCTGGTGACAGATTGTTCTGAATCCCAGTGTTTTGTACCATTTATAGATTTTTTCGACGAAACTAAATCTGAAAACACAGGAAAGAGTAATAGACTCGTGGTTGTTGGACAGCTAAAGTTATTCATATTTAAAAATGCTACAGCGCTCATGTGACCTTTATGTACGAAATCAATTATTTTGCTAGAGACGGTAGCAAGGAAACTTTTCCAAGCATTTATACGGAAGATGTAAAACAAGGGCTATGGAAATATAAATCTACCATAGCATCTCTAATAACATCCTGAACAGGTAGGGTTAGAAAGGTAGAGGTCCTACATCAGATATACAAAACCCGTTTAAAAATATAAAAAATAAAATAAAACTATAATTAGAATAAAATAACCTAGTTAGAATACCACTTGATTTGAGTATAATATAAAAGCCAACCAGTTTCGATTCGACCAGAACCTCATTCAGGGTGTTAAGAAACATAACGTTTATTCTAATTATTCTTATTAAAATTAAGTATACTCTCTCGCAGTGATTGCTTTATATGAAAAAAAAATTATAATTTAACGAGTTACCAATTGAAATATAACTCAAATCACTTTATATTGCGCCGTTTCGGGCTAAACTTTGCAGGATAAACTAACCTCTAACAGTAGATGCAACCGGAAAAATAAATAAATGGCTTACCAGGACTTTGGTCAATCCTTTCAAAACATTCCTTTTTGATATCAGGATAGTCAATATCTATTTCAGAGTGTGCGCCACATTCTTGCACATATTCCACTGCCGCTAGAGTTCCTGGTTCACACTTGATCGCAGTAGTATATTTGGTCTCCCGTCTGACTATTCCAAACTGCAATATTGCTTCATGATGTGATGTTGGACTTTCTTCCTCGGGGATTGTCTCCGGTTCGGACTTGACACCGACGTCTGAGGTCACAAGATCCATTTCAGGTACACTGCTTTTTCAATCTGATGTTAGCAACATATTCTGGAAAAGGATTGAGCGGACGATGTATTATACTTAAATTTGAACGAGGAATGTCGTATGTAACCAGGTTACGGATCTACTGGTATACCGGGCCTCAAAGACTGTGTGCGACGTACTTTTTTGGAGATGGGTACCAAACGTAGGACTAAGATCTAAACAACCGACTTTAGAATGTTAAGTCTTGTTGTGATTACAAATCGTTATAGTGAATTGAATAAAAGGCTCACGAAGTGACAATTTAATTAACAGAATATTAATTTGAAATGTATTAGTAGATAATTCTGCGTTAGAAGAACGATGACAGGCAGGTAAAATAATGTCATAGACAAATAACACCAAAGGCAAAACGAATAATAGCACACAAGTCAAAAGTATTAAGAAATATATATATGGCAGCACTCAAATCGTTCATAATTCTTTTAATGGCAGCACTATGTATTTGCTTAATATTATATTGCGTGTTCCAAATTATCAATACAAATTCTAATATTGAGCTATCAAATATTTTAATTACAAATGCGGATGTGAAGGGTTGAATCAATCTTGGGATGTATCCTTCAAGTTTGTACCTGTCACAGATGGTATTTTTGTCTGAGCTGAAAAACGTCGCGCAGTCCATTCGCTGTCTTAGTTCTTGTATGTTCAATAGACCTTTTTTTGCAAAACTGAGTTATGAATGCCAATATGTTCATTAGCCTATTGCGCATTAATGAAGCTCAAAAAAACATATTTTTTGGTTTTTAAGTGACATTTTAAGCATTTTTCGAGTGCCAATATCCACTCACGGAACAATGTTTCAGTTCTTATTTGTTCCTCCTGGATCTAATAATCCTGGATCTTAATCTCCTGGATATTGAACATTCAAACACTCAAAGTTATGAATATAATATATTTTAAAAAGTTCATAGATATTTGTTCAACATCCCGCAGAAGGTTGAGGTCTTGAATGTTCAATCTCCACTGTCAACCAATCAGGAGCCGGCTAGTTAAAATGTGCGGCCATGTTGATTTTTAGTTGTTTTCTAAGAACGAAATTGTTCCACTAAAAATACGTTTAAGTGCGAATATATACTGTTATTGAACTAAAAAATGACTTCACCGACTCCAGAATCAATAAACCTTAGAACAGTAGCTCAAATAGAAAGGTAAGTCTTAAAATTATGTCATTTATAGGCTTTTTCACCATATTTTACATGTACTTCTTGAATTTGCTAGGCAAATATACAGGATGCTTAATTTATTATTTATTTATTCAATTATTTATTTACAAACTTAGGACTTTTACCTAAAATGAGTAAAATTAAATTATATTTGTGCATTAAAACTTATTTTTATCCAAGAAATACAACAAAAGAGTCAGGACATGGAAATGTGCAAAAAGTCGTCTGTCCTCATAGTCTGATTGAAAGACATTTACGACACATATTTAGTCCGTTATCACTGCTGAGATCGCTGATGAAAACGAAGTCCAAATATTTCAATTTTGAATTCATTAAATTAAAAGTTTCTGATTTTTTGTTTTTTTTAGTCACATAAAAAACAATAAACATATTCTTATGTAGGAACTACAATAAATCCAACTAGGCAAACGACTAACAACAATAAATGTAATGTTAAATAGCGCACACCCATAACCCAAATCGCGGGATATTATAATTTTAGGATTTTAAGAGCTTAAAGTTTTAAAAAAAATAATATTTTATTCACGATAATCAACATAAATAATAAGCTCACGGCAAATAAGACCTTCCGAAAGAAAAAAAAAATCTTTCTAAAGTAAGTAAACTTTACAAATTACATTTATCAAATGTACGTAAAGAAACAATAAAAAAAACTAATTTTCAACGGATAATTGAACTTCAATAATTTTACGCATCACTCGGGATTTTTTTTATGGAATACCGCACACAGTCTCAACTGCTCCCAACCATCTGGAGCCAGTGAGACTATGGAATCCCCAATTGGGGTATATTAGTATATTGTGAGGCTGAAGGTAGTGTGGAGGGGAAGGAGATGGAGAGAAGAAAGAGAGGAAGGAGGATGAAGGAGAAGAGAGATGGTATGTGAGTATCTATTCAGATCTGATCACCAAACACGGCTAAAGCCATTTCAATTCTTATGGTGGTCTTTACACCATATCTTCTTCTCTGGAACATCCCGCAAATAGACTACATGTTATTTTTAATGAATAATTTGTGAAATAACATAAATGAATCAAATAAAATTGACTTGCGCACGCCGGGGTTTGAATCCGCGACCTCCGGAATTCTAGTCAAGAGTACCCCTAGACCACGGATGCCGTAATACGTACGATGTAAGAATATTTCACATCACGCATGCACCGACAACCAATAGTAGTATATTAGCGGTAGGTACCTTTGTACTTGTGCATTGTTTTCAAACTTTTAAAATATTTGGATGATTTATATAGATCAGTTTTTGTGAAAAATCAACTCAAGAACTCTGTTTGTATATTTTAAAGTAATACTTTAAGTCAACTACTAACTGAGATAAAAGTTAATTATTTGAAATCTGCAAATCACCCTGTATATACAATTTACCACTAAATGGTTAATTGAACAAAAAAATACCTCAAACTTATGGGAGCCGAATTGTTCAATCTCCAGACGATATGTTCAATATCCAAAATAATCATTCATCATTTTCATGCCATGTTCAACGTCCACCTTTAAAGTCATAATATGGGCATATTATAGCTTCAATCTTCGAAAAATGATCTTTAAAAATTTCCTGTTACACATTATGTATTAAACGAAATGACCAAAATCGAAAATTGTTTAGAATTTGCCTGTAAAAACAAAAAAAAAAAGTCTCCTGTAAAATTTGCTAAATGGTCTATTGAACATACAAAAACTAAGGCAGCGCATTATTATCCCAAAATCTCTTTATTCAATGCTTCATTTCAGTTCAACGCAATTTATTTTTAAGGGAATTTATTTATTTATTAATCTTAAGTCAGCTCACATCGCCGTGTGTGCTAATAGTTTTAGAAAAATATAAAAAAAAACTACAGTAATTTTCGAACAATGGATCTTTAAGTATTTAAATATAAGTACATATTATGTGTCAAAAAAAACATCAATATCTGAGGAAAAAATTGTTTTCTCAATTCCTCTTTAAACTTAACCATCTTCTCAATCTCAGTTATTTCCTTCGGGATTTTTTTATACATTTGGACGGCCTTGTACAACAGAGATTCCTGGGTGTTTGATTTTTTTCTTGTTAGCAATCTGATTTTCCTTGCATTTCTCGTCCCGTGTCCGTGTATCTCGTGGTTGTAATTTATTTTTCTATTCAGTTCCTTAGACATCATCTCTATTTTAATTTTATGAATAAAAATAAGTTCATTAAAATATATAGTTTGTTTTACCGTAGTAAAAATTTAGCTCATTTTACACGTCTCTTATTCGTGTGTATATGTTGCGCTTGAGTATTTTTCGTTATTATTTATTATTCGCATTATTTGTATTTTATTAATTTTTCTCTTCGTGGCGGAGTAAAATAATACTTGAACAGTAATTAAAATTGGGCTTATGTTAAATTTTTTAAATCAACTCACATATTTTTTAGTGGATGATTTTAATTGGACACGTTTCGAAAGATCTTCATCTAGGTGCCCATTTAGGACATGGAGTGTTCATTGTAATAGGTGTTAATAAAAATACCGGGATCATTACATAATACAGTACAATAGTTTAATGTAAAACAGACCATACAACAATTCTAGCGTAGTTCAATCGCAGAACGTTGTCAAAATGGATACACGATGACGCGCGTTACAATTAGTTGGCGAAAAATATTAAATTTCTATCTGTTTTTAAACTAAGATGTATTGTAGTGTTCCATTTACGCGACATTTTTATGCCGAAATATGAGACCCGAGCGCCGAGAGACGATATACATACGCGACTGACTGGCTATAGTTCTATTGATGGGTGGGGTAAGACATTATCCTTCAGAGATAGTTTTCCCGTCTCTATTGAACAGTGTCTTGGTTTATTGTCCTGTCTTTTTTTATTTTTTTTATTGTTGATACATTATTTTACAATATTTCATATTCTAATTCAGTAATGTTGGCCTCACTGGGTTGTTTACCCGTGCTGAGGCCCCCATTTTATAATATAAGATTTTATATATTAAAAAAAAAAAAACAACATTAAAATAAAGATAAATTTAAACTAAAAATAAAGATTAAAAATTAAAATATAAATATCACACTAAAAGAAAAATATTAAAACGATTCCCCCAAACGACTGTTCACACTCTATGTCCGAAGTTGGGACAAAACAGTATTCTACTGTCCTCGTGTGATCCCTGCATTAAAAAGCACTCAATATAATGTTCTTGCAGTATAAGAAAACAAATTAATTTTTTGAAAATATCGTGTTTTGAATTTCAAAAGATTACACTGAAGTTGTTGATGGTCATGTTGTAAGACAAATTTTTGGTAACTATTAAGCTTATTAAAGATTTTGACACATTGATAACACGGAATCAGGGATTAGCACTTAGCTGGTACAGTAAGGAAGTTGAGTGAAAAATATTTTGACTTATAAAAAATATGTTCATGTAGATCAAAAAATATCGATTCTAAATATATAAATATATTTCTGTATTATTATTCTTAGAATTAGTTAAACGTTCTTGAAAAAGCATTAAATAGAAATAAACTGAATACGCTCCACGGTTGGTCGAAAGAATTCTGACGTCACATGTATTGTATCGTGGCTTGTACGTAGAACGGGTCACCGCTGCGTGTATGGTGCATCTCTTTCTATGACATGAGAGATGGTCTGTTTAGATGAGAAAGGTGTATAGGCCAAACGTTTATTTGGGTCAAACCACAGCTGGTCGTGGAGTTAAAGCTTCCAAGTAAGTATATCAAATTATTAATTGTGTTCATTTGTACGTTACGATAAATATAATACATTTTTACAGTATACAGTAATCATTGCGTATTCCACCCATCTGACATTTCGCCATAACCTCACTAGTTTTGTGCAGGTATATTTATTGATTTCGCATGACATGATCATTATTCTATACTCATTATAATATATATTATAATGTGGTGATGGCTTTTAAATATTTCATCTTTTGTTTACCATATAATAAGGCACTGCTGAAAACCAGCTGCATTCTTGAAGAAACCCCTTTGTCAATAGGATCTATGTGAAAAAAAATAGCTCCCATCTATTGTCAAATATATGTAGGTGTTTGTTGTTATTATTATATGAAATGGATTTCTTAAGATACATATTCGTATAGTGCTTTATAATATGTTGTTTATTGCATCGCTTAGAAGTTTTTATTATTATACATGTAACCGCGCCACTTCAGGCCGCCGCGCAGAAAAGTCTCACAGTGAACTGGGCTGTAAACCGTTATTTTACTTTTGGTCTTTACTTTTCAACAAATAGCGACGGCAATACCGTGCCGGGCGTGAGAAGGAAAAATTCTAACTTAAAATATAAATTTAAATATGAGATCTTAATCAATTTACTTTTTTTTAATAACATCAATTCTAATAGACGGTTTACATTGGTAAGAAAAATTACTGGAATTCCTTATTGAAGAATTAATTTTTTCTCCATACAAAATGCTAAAGCGACGTGGTTCTCACAGTTTGAATGACGTCACACCCACACCCCGTCTCTTACCGCTCGGATTCCGGTCGTTTTGGCGGGCTTAGTAAAATTTAAACTTTGAGAATTAATTTAACTATGAAAACAAACTTTAAAAAAATACCAGTATTTAAGTTTGAATGCGAACATTGATGAAAAAAAAAAATGGACTCAACATCCTTATTCCCCACAGTCGCAAGCCCTATCGTTAATTAAAAAACTCTTAGAATATACTTAAGCTGTACTGTTATGATGCAGTTGCGTAAAGTGCTTGATTGATACTCTGTTAATCAAGTACTTATTTTATTTTTCTTTTCCGTGGGATTGTCTATGGTTTTTTGGTGCGACCAACACTAGAACAACAACACCAACAACAACAACACTGGAAGCGTAAAAATGCGGAGTCACTCTCCCCAGGGGGGTATAACTCCGCTTAAAAACGTCAACACAAATTATAGACATGGTAAAAATCTATGTTTGTGACGTAGGCGATGCGTATTTTTTTTGTTTCTCGCTCACTTTACCATAAGACTCGTGCGCCAGAAAGAGAGGGTTTGCAAACGGTGTAATGCGTGTTCTCGCCGCTAGGTGGCCGACTCATGCTTCCCGCCATTTCACTTCCTCTAAAAAACTGTAAGAAAAGTTTGACAGACGCCGTTGTTTGTCATCATAAAATTGTCAAATATCTGGTTGTGTGAAACAGTTGATTTATGTGTGATAAATAACATTTATGTGCCTACCGATAAAGTCCTTAAAACGTATTGTGTGAAAGGATGTACGGACAGAGACTATTCGACACAAGTTTCCAACCATAACCTCTGAGAGTCCATTTCGAGAATGGTGTTCAGCACTTATCATGACTACATCCTAAAAGGTATTCTATACTGCATCAGCCTATAATAATAATAATATGTTTTGTTAATTCGGTTAATCTAATAATTATATTTATTTCAGAGCGTAACATCTCAACCAGCAGCGTACCCGTTGCTGCACAGGGGATGCTAGTAGAAAATGAAGGTACCTACATATCTGTTTTATATTACTTAAAAGGGAATAGTTTTGTTCGTCTAATATGTCAATCTTTACTTCAATTTCTCAAGAACTATGATATATTTTTTTACAGAAATGAGTGCAGGACCCAGTCATGTCTTCTCTGCAACCAGCAGCGTTACTCTCGCTGCACAGGGGATGGCAGAACATAGATGTAAAATATCTTGCATAGGTGACCCATATGATCCCACTAAGAAATTTGCTATCAACGCTCTTGAAATTCATTATGTCGTCGAGTATGTACTGAATTATAATTGCGAAAATTTATATCTTGTGCCTGTTATTGAAGAAACCATTGCCAAATATATATGTTTTGATTGGCTTAATTGTAACGAACATAAAATTTTTTTATTCAATTCATTATCAAAATTACTGTACCATTTATAATCAATGCATGGTGTACCGATGTCAATAGAAAATTAATTGGCAAGGATACACTACCATACAATGGACCTGACTCCATGAAGAAAATTGCAGTACTGCAACATTTAAAATATGCTAAATATAGGAAGAAATGGTTGTCATAACTAATTTATTTTAATAAGTTAAAACCAATTAGGACCACAATTTGTTCCTATAAGCGTCTTTTAAATATCGTAGTACTGCCATGCTCCTCATTAAATCAGGTCCATTGTATGGTTGTGGTGTATCCTTGCCAATTCATTTTCTATTGACATCTCTATATGAGTAGTAGAATAATAACGAAAAAATAAAGATACAAGTCAAATATTGTTATCGTTTGTAATTTTAAGCCAAATATTCTCTGATGCGGAGTTTACATTATTCAGTTTGGCTGTATTAGGACGGGTTGTTTCGGAGAATTTGAATAATTCATCAAATTTCAACGCTCATTTTCCAGTTATGCGAAATGTTTTTTCAAGTTCTGTTTTTATTTCAGTTTTGTCAAGCAAATAGCCTATAATGATATATTAACAGAACTTGAATAGGACTTTCACAGAACCCGGAAATGAACGTTGAAATTTGATGAATTATTCAAATTCTCCGAAACAACCCGTCCTTAGTCTGCAGCCCATTTTCAGTCACCGACTAGTGTTAATAAAAAAATAGTCGAATTAGTTTATTTCATATGTCTAGTTTATATATAGTTCTACTTTTTTATTACATACTTGACATCATAATGAATATTCTCTCAACACCTTCTTTAAATTTTACTCTTGTATTTGGTGTTTTTATTTGTTATTATTATACCCTATTTATTTATCAGGTGCCAATATGTATTGTTAAAACAATAACCTATTGTTAAATTTACTTTTCTGTTTACACTGTTACATTCTTTATGTTGTGTAGGTACTATTCCTAAGTTAAAAATATCTAAAAGGCATATAAAGTTTTTAAAACTAAAAAGTATTATATACTTACTATTTATATATGAAAGGTATAAATATTTAAGTAATAAGATAAGTAGGAGGGAAACAAAAATAATAATAATGTAATTAGACGCTAAAACAGTAGGTTGAATCGTTGACTGCCTTATTGACAATATTTTTTTCAATTGCCGTTGGATGTTGAAAGAAAATAACTATCATTTCCAACAGCTAGTTTTATATTGATACAGTAATTTCACCTTTTAAATGTGTTTTGTGCTTATATTATTGTATTTCATGTTTATATTTAAAAAATAAAATTATTGTACATGTAATTATGAGTTTGCTTTTCAGCTTCCTTCTGATAAAACGCTGTCCTGAGAAAATGAGCTGTAAAGGAAGTTACTTTAAAGGTCATTTCTTTCTTAGGACAGGGCTTTGTCAGATGGGACCTTGTGGTCTTGGGTGACATTTTACTTATGTTTTAGGCTAATGAATTGGGTTTTAGGTAGGTTCCGAAGCAGAATTAAATTGTCTATGGTTGCGCCTTTTTTTAAAATTTCCTCTATCCTTTGTCGATGGTGTGCTGTGACGTCGGCGATGCGTGGTGTATTCAAATTTGCCTGATCTATGGTTAAAACTTGACGAAAGCAAACGTATGGAAAGAGGGCGGAGTTATCAATCTATAGATAGTTGATTTATGACTCTCCCTAGGAAGCAGCGAGGCGGGTCTGCTTTCTAAAAGGAAGTCTGATAACCAATTTTGTTTTTATTTTATTTAATGTTGAACGGGCGTTCATCCATGATCAATGGGCGAAACTCTCGGACTATTTGAGGCATGTTGAACGCGAGATCGATTTAAAATCACGTTGGAAAAAGTGTTGAATCATGATCGCCGCCATGCGGCTAGAATATAGTTAACGAGTGTTTTCAAGTCAATCGTAGACTCGGATGCCTAGAAACGTAGACAACCTGTTTCTGCTGACGTAGCCGGATGGCTCGGAACCATATTTTTATTCTCTGCCTGCGTCATACCATCACCCCTCTTAAGTAGACAAATGTCTCTTGGGCCAGACATCGTACTGCAAATATGCCGTTCAGCATCACAGTAGTATAGTTTAGCTCCTAGGTCGGTCACAATGGGCGTGAGTCTTATGTAATAAGTGTATAAAATATCATTTGTACCCCGTCAATCTAATAGATGTTGTTTGGCTACTAAATGCAATTTGAATATTTAACTATAGAACCTAGCCTACCATCATATCACAGGGATTGCAAGTAATAGTGCCCATGATCCCTCGAAATAGAAATCATGCTTCTACCCTCAGAGGGTGGCACCCAGGAAGCGCCCGTGAACATAATTCCCTGTCTCTTGGGAATTTTGGCGCATTACGAAACGTAATAAAGTTCCTGGTAAAGCGGCCTTCGGCTGAGTTTGTCACCAATACATATACCAGGCCCTGCCGCCGTAACAGTACGCTTTTACGTTGTTTTACGCGTAAATATTTTAGCTGTTTAATCCAAGGGTAGACAGGGAGGATAAACCGCCACACAACTCTGTGTTGGCATACACTCCTTACTTCACGTACGTTCATATAGCGTCTTATGATTACGACTTCTGTTACTCTGACTCTTGAGCAGACTCAATTATCGTATCTAGTAGTGTCTTACTATCGAGCCCCTACTTCTACGGTTCACACCTGCGGCATATAATAATGCAAGACCCGCACGGCGGACTAATTTTACGTTTGTACCTGAAAAGTACCACTACCCACTGGAGCGACCACGCGAAATAAATAATTTTGCCACGATTGCTCGAGATATCCAGGCGATCATTTTTGTAATTTTTCGCCAACATTAAAAAAAAACATAACTTAGAATTTTTACATGGAGTCATACAAACTTATTATGGCGGTATATAGCCAATGAGTTAACCTGTATTTTGTTGTTTGTTACATTTTTGTAGGATTTATAGAAATTATATTTAAAAAAATCCGTAAAGTTTATAATCGCCCGAATCCTGCGTGTTTGTTACTTTGAAACTGCTGTGACAGCTACTTTTTCGAGTCAACATTAAATATTTTATATTTCTGTATGTTGTCTGTGGTTTACTTGATAATAAATGATACAAGTCTGTGGAAAAAATACTTTATTTTAATCGTAAACAGCCTAACAGAAATCGTAGGTGAAAAAAATATTTTAAAGAATTTGATCATGGACTGTCCAAATGTAATGAATTAAATTACTATATTTAGTACATTTAACACACTGAAACTGTATTAAATTAGAAAGATAATTTTGTTTTTGAAAAATACCTCAGAGTCTCAACTGCTCCCAGCCTCTTGGAGCAATTGGATAAAATTGTGAGGCTGTAGTTACAGGAAGGAGATATGCAAGTGGAAGGTGCTAAGAACCTTGCTATTCAAATCTGGTCACTGTTTTATTTGTTAATTGATCAATGTTTTATTTGTTATTGTGAAACCCGGACGATACTGTGAATATTTTCCGTATCTTTTAAAGGGATACATTGTGAAATAACGCAATCATGATAAATCATTTAAAATTATTGGCGCACGCCGGGATTTGAACCCGTGGCCTCATGATTGCTAGTCGAGAGCCATACCCCGACCGAGGAAACCGCTATTGCCAACGATAAGTTCCCAATTTCTCAAGTTTTCACCTCATCCTATTTGGGACGTGATGTCGGTTATGCGTAGTTATATGAATTAAAAATTCGTTAACATTGATGTAAGAAAACTTGACTCCATTGACCTGACCCAACAAAACTTCGTACCGAAAGTGTCCGTCTTAAAGCACCGGTCTCTGAAGTGGACATATGGAGTCATTGTATTAAATCTCGGTCTAATTTCTTAGAAATAGCGGGAATTCCCCAAAAAATGGAGAGCAGCAGATGGAGATAGTAAAAAGAGTTGCGGCGGCGGCAGGAATGGAAATCCAGCACAATGATATAATTGATATAAAAAGAACACATGATAGAAGGAACAATGCGCCACCGAAACTGCTAGTGGAATTTGCTGAAAAAAAGACAAGAGACAATCTTCTTTCTAAAAGGAAAAATATTAATTATGCAGCTATAAAAGATATCTCCACCGAACCAATCTATATTGCAGAGGAATTGAGCCCATATCAAAGGGAACTACTCTGGAAAACGAAAAAATCTGCCAATGAAAAAATGTACTCCTACGTTTGGTTCAAAGATGGAAAAATAATGACGCGAAGAATGCCAACCGAAAAAATAATTTATATAAAACATGTAGATGATATAAAAAATATTGTATAACAAAAGGGCACAAAAACGATTACGAAAAAAATATAAAAATGGCTGACATTATATTAACCTCGGAACCAAATGATCTATTGAATTTAAATAACAACTCTTTCAATATACTACACAAAAACATAAGAAGCATAAGAAAAAGTTTTGATGAATTGCAAATTTTATTGAAATATTTAAAAGTTAATTTTCAAATAATAATACTTACTGAATGTTGGATAAATCATAAATACATGAAATTGGAAATTGCTGGATATACAACCTACTCAAGTTTGAATAACAAAAAACAAAACGATGGTGTAATTATATACATTAAAAACGAAATAAAAGCCGAAGTTGAAGAAATTATTATCACAAATGCCAATTGTTTAAAAATTAAAATCAGTAAAGAAAAAGCTATATTAGCAATCTATCGATCGCCCTCAACAAGAAACATTGACCCATTCCTTAAATCCGTAGACAAGGAACTCTGCCTTCTTAAAGAAACGAAAAACATATTTATTATTGGAGATGTAAATATAAATATTTTAGAAAATGGACACCCTAAGCGAATTCAATATCTGCAGATGCTAGCATCCCATGGACTGGAAAGCTTAATAAATGTTCCTACTCGAAAAGTGGACAACAGTGAAAGTTGCATAGACCATATAATGAGTAAAACAAAAGACATTACTCAAACTGTTGTATTTAATTCAACTATAACCGATCATTATACAACTATGCTTTCAATAAAAATAAACAAGTCAAATAAAATGAAGAAAAAACCATTAACAACAGAAAAAATAGAAATCAACTGGAACATCATTAAACATAATCTACAATGTACCGATTGGAAAAAACTGCAAAGTATGAACAATACAAATGATGCATGGAATTATTTCATAGAACTTCTTCAGAATAACATACTAGCTAATACCACAAAAATTAATAAGAAAATCTCACACAAAAATGTACATATTAAACCATGGATTACACAGAATGTTATAAACTGCATAAGAAAAAGAGACGAGTTACACAAGAAACTTAAAAAAATTCCATACGATATACACATGTTAAGATACTACAAAAGATACAGAAACATTTGCAAAAAAGTTATTATGTGTACAAAAGAAACCTACTATAAGAAAAAAATTGTAGATTGTAAACAAAATCCCAGGAAAATGTGGCAAATAATAAATGAAATAACCAGTTCTAAATCTGCCAACGTTACATCAATTGACGTGCTGAATATAAACAATGTTCCCAGGACATACGCTGATAATCCTGACCAAATACTTGAATACGTCAATAATTTTTTCATAAATATAGGATCAAATCTAGCAAAGCAAGTTACAAAATGTAATGAAGATGTACAAATAAACGAACCACCTGAGCAAGGAAATCAGCTCAATTTTAAACAAATTACAGCTGACGATATCAAAAACACAATTTCTTCTTTAAAATCAAATATTTCTTCAGGGGAGGACACAATCTCAACCAACGCAATAAAATATCTCTGTAAAGAACTTATCGAACCACTTACATACTTAGTCAACATGTCTATAACGAATAGCATATTCCCTACAGCCCTCAAAAAAGCGATTGTTATACCAATATTTAAACAAGGATGTAAAAATGACATAAACAATTACCGACCAATAAGCCTACTAAATACATTTTCAAAAATATTGGAAAGAATACTAAAAAAACAACTCTTATCCTACTTAGAAGACAATAAAAAATTATCAAAAACTCAGTATGGATTTAGGGAGAACTTAAGTACTAGTGACGCCATAGAAAAAAATACCGATATGATCACTAAAAGTTTAGACAGTGGAGAAAAAACTTTGGCAATCTTCATAGACTTACAAAAGGCTTTTGACACAATAGATCACAAAATACTTTTTTCAAAACTTTCAAAAATTGGTATGTCATGTACAACACTAAACTTACTAAAAAGCTATATGACGGAACGTACACAGAGCGTCCAAATTAATAAGAGAAAAAGCAAACCTCTCCTAATCAACCATGGAGTACCACAAGGAAGCGTACTAGGTCCGATATTATTTTTAATATACATTAATGATATCTGTAACCTAGAAACAAGAGGAAAAATCATTAGTTTTGCTGATGACACAGTAATTTTATTTAAAGAAAAAGATTGGATAAATACCTACAAAGAAGCTGAACACGGACTTGGTCTCCTGCAAAACTGGCTTAAAAGAAACTCCCTGACGCTTAATGTCAATAAAACAAAATATCTGACATTTTCTAAAACAGCCAGAGGGCAGCCGTCAGAGGACCTTAATCTCAAATTACATTCATGCCAAGGAATTTATCAAAAAAATCAATCCTTATCATGCCTCTGTCCCACTATAGCACACTCCAAAAGCATCAAATATCTTGGAATTGAAATTGATGATAATCTCCGTTGGAACTCACATATAGATGTAATTACAAAAAAACTAACCAGGTACATATACTTCTTTAGAAACATTCGCAATATCCTCAATATAAACGATATTAAAAAAGTATACTATGCTTTGTGTCAATCACAAATAGAGTACGGAATAACTGGATGGGGGTCTGCCTTGAGCACTCACACAGAGCGGCTCAATATAGCACAAAAAGGAGTATTAAAGACTATACTGAAAGTTCCGCTTAGAACTCCGACAGAAGAAATATTCAAAAACTTCAATGTTTACAATGTACAGAAATTATATTCAAAAAATATTTTATTTAAACTGAAAAAAACATATCCGAATACTCCACTGCCCAACATAAATACACAACCAGGGCAAAAAGCGAAAATATCCTGATTACTCCCAGTTTGAACACATCCTTTGGACAGAGAAATAATAAATTCCATGCTATAAAATTGTTCAATGCTCTACCAAATGAAACCAAAAAAATAAACGAAATGAATATATTTAAAACAAAAGTCAAAACATGGCTTAGAGATCAAAGTAATAATCAACTTACAAACATTATGAAGACAATGTAAAGACAATTCAAAACTAAATACAAAAATTTAAGAAAAACTACAGGCCGCCTCAGAACAGGAAACCCTAGTGAGGAGGACTGTGAAAAAAATACAAAAAATATACTTATATTATACTTTAAACCTACATAATGTACAAATTTTGCTATTGATATTAATAAAAAAAAAATAAAAAAATTGTTTTTTCTTAAATTAACCTTCCACTCTCTTAACCTGACTTTCGCTTCTGTATCGTTAATCAATTAAATATTTCATCGTAAATATTCTAATAAGTTTATTTTAATTTTGGGGGGATTTACTTACAAAGAAATTGACATAGACCTTCCGGATGTTAAAAAGGAATGCTTACAATGTCCTGAAAGAATTACCCAGACAGCAGGTAAAATCTTTTTTTTTTCTTAAAATAAACAATTTGTTCCATTCTAATTTGTTAGATTTTTTGGTACTTACTGTATTTTATAAACGTATAATTTGTAAATTTACCGACAGATCTGAAGACGCATCCTGTGGAAAAACGATTCTCTTGTCCCCATTGTAACAACTCCTATTCTCATAAGTCAAAATTCAAAAGGCACTTACGCACTCATACTGGGGAAAAACCCTTTTCATGTTCTGAATGCAACTATTCATATTTTCGAAAAGAACATCTGATGAGTCACATGCTAACTCATAACGGAGATAAACCTTTTTCATGTTCCGACTACAATTATTCATGTTCTCTAAAGGGGAATTCGACGAGACACATGCGTACTCACAGTGCAGAAAAACCCTATTCGTGTTCCCACTGCAGCAATTTATATTCTCAAAAGTCACATCTGACGAGCAACTTGCTGACTCACAGTGAGCGAAAACCTTTTTCGTGTTCCGACTGTAATTATTCATGTTCTCAAAAGGGAAATTTGACGAGACACATGCAGACTCACAGTGGAGAAAAACCTTATTCATGTTGAAAACAACTACTCATGTTCGCAAAAGGGACATTTTAGGAAACACATGCCGACCGACATAGGAAAAAACCCTTTTTATGTGCCCGAAAGGACCATCGACTCTTTTCATGTTCTGACTGCAATTATTCGTATTCTCGAAATGGAGATTTAAGGATCAACGTTTAGACTCACTGCGGAAATAATCTTTTTCATGTTCCGAAAGCAAACGTTCACTTCTCGGAAATAAATATATCTAGAGGTTAGTGCGTCTAGGAGTGACGCATGTATGGATTCTTTCCTCCCTCTGGTATGTGAGTGACTTGAAGGCAGGGCCTATGACATCCTCGGTGATGCTGTATGGAGGATCTTTGTAAGGAAATGAAGTTCAAGGAATGAAAGCCTAACAAATTAAAAATTTCCACCATTTTTATTGACAACATTTCGAAAGATTTGTTTCTTTTTAGAACTAAAGTAATTAATTATTTAAAATAATATATACTTTACATCATAGTTCCAACTTAAATTTGAAAAAGTTACTTTTTTATATTTAAGTTGTTTCACAGAAATTCAAACGTAACATTGTCATCGAATGGCTGTTTAGCTTAATATTTCTTTTTTTTTAAACATTTTTAAGTTCCTCGTTACACGCTGATTCTGGGTGCTTTTCTGCTTTCCATCAAATTGTAATAAGCTGACAAGCTTAACAAAAAGATAGTTGTTCTCTTCTTCTGAAAACAATTTGTTCGAAACCCGAAACGGACTTGACCGCAGCAAAAACGGTCGTTCGGTCCAGAATGGTAAATATTTCGTAGACCATAAATAAACCAATCTTATCTCAAGGCCATTTAAAAAAGAGCAACCATAGACAATATAACTTCACCCAGCGAACATCGTTCATTCACTAGCCCAAAAAAAAAATATTTTAAAAATAAAAATATTGGAATGCAGGAATAGGAAAATAAAAAAAAACCCACAGCTCTGCACACATCAAAATATTTTTTATTTTCAAAAAGACAATGGACAGTAATACAAAACAGGGTTAGTACAACCGATGTATTGAGCATTGATTTATCATTGAAGTAGAAGATAATACTAATATATCTAAACAAAACATGAAACAGAACAAGACACAGAAAAATAAAAAGTAGCGGTCTCAACTAGGAAACCAACCTAGGATTTTTGCCTTACTGCAACCACCTAATAGGATTTAATTTAACCTTGCACAAAAGTACAAGAATATATACACAAAATACATATTCAACTTTTTGAAAGATATTCATTGTCAAAATAAAAAAAAATATATAGGCCGGGCCGACCCTGTGCGGGCGCAATTAGAGCAGTCCGCTTCGGGCGCTGAATTTCCAAGGGTGATAATACCTAAACTAACGTGAGATTATCTTTCATAAAAACCATGCTACGCATACATACAAATCATCAAAATATAATTGATAAAAGCGATCGCCTATCTACTACCTAGGGCCTAGGCATCTACTGGTTTTGACAAGGAGCGCTAAAATTTTACTTGTGTCATGCGCCATTTGGCTCAGAGCCGGCCCTGACTAGACGAACAACAATAGTAACGCCTTTTGACTTTTACATGGTAAAATTTAAATCATAATACATAAACCATAATATAAGAAATAAAAATCGTGTTCATAATAAAAGCTTGTAAAGAAATATAGCTTGTAAAACAACAAAAGATATTATAAAATAGAATTATTTTTTTTTTATTAGTTTATTATATACATACATATGTAACATAATCATGAGTAATTAAGCCTGCAACATTGATTAAAAAACTGTAAAAACACATATATGTATACAATATATAACCTTTACGAGAGTTAAAATACTCGTGTGTAAAGGCGGGAACATAGAGAAGTTTGTAATTAATGTAAAGAACATGTAATTAATATTTCTATTTTTCATTTGGAGTTTGCATCAGTTGTTTGGTCTCCATTTTACAAAATCCACATAAACAAAATCGAAGCAATTCAAAACCAATTCCTAAAATAAATTTGATAAAAGTCATTTGTAAGATTTAATAATTATGCAGAGGCAGCTTCATACTTTAAAATTGATTAATTGAGTGTAAGGAAACATCATAAGGATGCACTATTACTGTATAAAGTTAAAATTATATTCAATGCCCAGAGTTGCTAAACAAGATTCCATTCAATGTACCTGCGCGTTCAACAGGCTCTTATGTCCTGTTCAGGGTTGATCAAAGCAAAACGAACACTAAGCAGAATTCTTGCCTGAGCAGACTATGCAATACATTTACAGCCATGGAGAGAAGTTGTAGATATAAATCAAATCTTAATAGAGATATAAACAATAGAGACATAAACATTATTCACAAACCGTCAGAGAAATATTGCTGTCTCAGTTAAAGTCGCAAGGAGGAAATCCATAATTGGTTTTATTTTACTAAATAACACGCACAAACTGATTAAATGTAAACTGTAGATTTCTATAAAATAATAAATGAATGAATAAATAAAAAAAACATTAATATGTGGACTTATGGAACATAAAAAATGGATTTTCTCCACTGTGAATCCGCATGTTTCCGTGAAGGTCGGTTTTTTGATAAAATGCAAAAATTCACAAGAAACATGAAAAAGGTTATTCTACACTGTGAGTCAGCATGTGGATCTTTAGGTTGCTCTTGCGATAACTTGCATAGTTGCACACGGAACATGAAAAATGTTTTTCTCCACTGTGAGTCAGCATATGGCACGTTAGGTCGCTCTTTCGAAAACATGCATAGTTGCATACGGAACATGAAAAAGGTTTTTCTCCACTGTGAGTCAGCATGTACAACTTTAGTTGACCCTTTCGATAGCACGCATAGTTGCACAGGGGACATGAACAAATTTTTTCTCCACTGTGAGTCAGCATGTGTGCCTTCAGGTTACCCTGTTGATAACTTGCATAATCACACTCCGAACATGAAAGAAGTTTTTCTCCACTGTGAGTCAGCATGTGGATCTTTAGGTTTCTCTTACGATAACTTGCATAGTTGCACACGGAACATGAAAAATGTTTTTCTCCGCTGTGAGTCAGCATGTGACTCGTTAGTTCGCTCTTTCGATAACTTGCCTAGGGGCACACGGAACATGAAAAAGGTTTTTCTCCACTGTGAGTCAGCATGTGTGCTTTCAGGTTACCCTGATGATAAATTGTATAATCACACTCCGAACATGAAAGAGGTTTTTCTCCACTGTGAGTCAGCATGTGGATCTTTAGGTTGCTCTTGCGATAACTTGCATAGTTGCACACGGAACATGAAAAAGGTTTTTCTCCACTGTGAGTCAGCATGTGTCTATTTAGTTCACTCTGTTGATTACTTGCATAGTCACACTCCGAACATAAAAATGGTTTTTCTCCACTGTGAGTCAGCATGTGTCTCGTTAGGTTGCTCTTTCGATAACATGCATAGTTGCACACTGAACATGAAAAAGGTTTTTCTCCACTGTGAGTCAGCATGTGGATCTTTAGGTTGCTCTTGCGATAACTTGCATAGTTGCACACGGAACATGAAAAAGGTTTTTCTCCACTGTGAGTCAGCATGTGTCTATTTAGTTCACTCTGTTGATTACTTGCATAGTCACACTCCGAACATAAAAATGGTTTTTCTCCACTGTGAGTCAGCATGTGTCTCGTTAGGTTGCTCTTTCGATAACATGCATAGTTGCACACTGAACATGAAAAAGGTTTTTCTCCACTGTGAGTCAGCATGTGTGCCTTCAGGTTACCCTGATGATAACTTGTATAATCACACTCCGAACATGAAAGAGGTTTTTCTCCACTGTGAGTCAGCATGTGGATCTTTAGGTTGCTCTTGCGATAGCTCGCATAGTTGCACACGGAACATGAAAAAGGTTTTTCTCCACTGTGAGTCAGCATGTGTCTATTTAGTTCACTCTGTCGATTACTTGCATAGTCGCACTCCGAACATAAAAGTGGTTTTTCTCCACTGTGAGTCAGCATGTGTCTCGTTAGGTTGCTCTTTCGATAAAATGCATTGTTGCACACTGAACATGAAAAAGGTTTTTCTCCACTGTGAGTCAGCATGTGTATTTTCAGGTTACCCTGTTCACAACATGCATAGTCGCACTCTGAACAAGAAAGAGGTTTTTTTCCACTATGAGTCAGCATTTGCCTCTTCAGCTGACCCTTTTGACAACACGCATAGTTGCATACAGAACATGAAAAAGGTTTTTCTCCACTGTGAGTCAGCATGTGTCTTTTTAAATTTCGCTTTTGAGCATTTGAATAGTTGCACTTGGAACAAGAAAAAGGTTTTTCTCTTACATGGGTGCGAAAGTTCGTTGCAAAATTTGACTTAGGATAGAAGGAGTAGTTGCGATGGGGAGGAGTGAATCCTTTTTCCACAAAATGCGTCCGAAGATCTGTCATCAAATTTGAAAAATAACACGGATGAAAATGATTCAGTTAAACAGTGAGTAAATAAGTTCATAGAAACGTTATAAAATATAGGAGAGGCCGTAGTTTGCAAGTTTACAATGAAAATTGGTTTTACCTGCTGCCTTGGTAATTCTTCCAAAGCGTTCCAAGCATTCCTCTTTAACATCCGGCAGGTCTATGTCAATTTTCATATAAGTAAGCCCCGCTTCATCTTGTCGGGGTCCAAAATCCGCGTTTATGGTAACTGTTTCCACATTAATGCTTCCTGGAATAAAAAAGGGGTATAAATAGAATGTATCTTTGTATGGCCGGCCCTGAGCCAAATGGCGCCAGGCGCGAGTTTAATTTTGGCTGCCCTAACAGTCTTAATTAGTACACGCCAAGGCAGGATATCACTGTAATCAATTAAATGATGATTTGTGGTTTTTTGTAGCGCGGTATTTACTAAAAATTAATATCAAGGGTGATGTGTTAAGTTTAGTATTCGACGCCCGGAGCGAACTGCTCCAATTGCGCCTACATAGGGCCAGCCATGTATCTTCGTACCAATGATATAAAACGAAACATTTTTATAATCGAATAACTATAAACCATTTTTTAACGAATAAAAATACCATGGAAGCGGGAATTTGGATGAAAATTTTAAAGGTGTCAAAAATCTTGAGAGACCGATTCAACAAGAAAGAAAAACCCTGCTCTAGAGCACTGTTGGGGACGGATTAGCACCGTCGCACCGTGGAAATGCATAGGAATGGAAAGTTCGGATATGCCGACTTACCTTTTCTATTCTTCCACGTTTTCTATACTTTGCACTGGTTCATACACAAATCACTAAATTTCACCAAAATGCGCGAGCTCACGATGGCTTGGCTTTTAAGTTTCCACACGGTCGATAAAGGGGGCTCCGTAATGACAAGACGATAATAGTGACAGGACGATTTTTTCAACTCAACTAAATTTCGGCATAGGAGAGGTAGGAGTTGGGTCGATGGGCAACAATAATATTCATAAAGGAGATCAAAAGGAAAGGTGTAGGTAACACGATGCTAGGTACGAACATTTCCGCCCACCTAATTTGAACGAATTTATAATTATGATACAAAATTTAATAATAGGTAAATTTCAAAATACATGGTTAAATCGTTCATTCAAGTTGTATCCCTAATGCTTCGCAGAAAACCAGTAAAAATAAAACTTTTTATAAAATTAAGTATAACTTTTCGAAGAATGGTTCCTGGACCATAACAAAAATTTTGTTTATGAAAAATATTGAATATTGGTAAAAACTCTTTTGGTCTGGAATCTGAGTGAGAAACAAAACGAGAATTAGATTATAGGCATCAAATAACAAAAAACAGAAATATAGATCTCAATGGTAAAAAAAAACAAAAATCACAAAAAAATTGAAAATGAAAACGTATTTCTATTTTAGATGTATATCTTAAGATTTATCACTAATAATAATTTTATTCTTCCGGTAACTGGTCACTAATCACTGGTCGAACCAACGAACCAGTTTTAGTTTTAACAGTAGCTACCCTAACTATTCCATCCTTACCGGGATGAACGTGGATAATTCGTCATAACACCCACTTCATCGGTGGAAGACGATCTCCTTTATTAACACTAATTGACCTAATTTAATGTTTGAATTAATTTTACACTACTTTGATGGTTGTTGAAGCGTATTTAAATATTCTAAATGCCAACGTTACCAGAAATGTTGCGAAATCTTTTGGAGATGTTGCCACCTACTTAAGCGATTAGACGTGGTGTCAAGAAAGTCATATTCAGGCAAACCTAGTAGGAATCCACCGATTAATAAGTGGCCCGGGGTGAGTCCATTCACATCCTCGGGGTCTGAGCTCATTAAAAACAAAGGGCGGGAGTTGAGAATGGCCTCAATTCTAGTGAGAACTTTCGCAAATTCTTCATAAGTAAGATCGGTCTCACCAAGCACCGGTACCAATTTGCACCGACGAAATTGGTTCCGTTATCGCTTATGATTTCAGAACATATTCCTCGACGATCTGTAAACCGGCTAAGGGCTGCAATAAATGCTTCAGATGATAAATCGGACACGATCTCTAAATGAACTGCTTTCGTCGCCATACATACAAATAGATATAAAAAAAAACCCTTTGACGTTTTTGCTCCCCTACGTTTGTGGTGAAAAAGTGAAAAAACTTGAGTTTAAAGTGAAAAGACCTCCGAAATCAACTGATCTAAGAAATCACTCGAGAGGGAGGAAAATCACCCATTAGGGGAAGAAGCGCCGAAGATTTCATTTTATAGCAGACAATGCATTTCGACAGTTCTGAGCGAATTTTATTCAGTACAGCCACTATCCAAAATTTACGCTGAATAGTGAATTGAAGGCTTCGTGGCCCAACATGAAGATATATTTAATGATAATAATCTATAATTAAATAAGCTAAATGATAAATTTTCGGGAGTAGGATCGGAAATTTACTTTCGTATGACAAATTTGAATACTTAAGTCGACCGCCCACCCTGATAATACCGTGGCTATCGAGAAACGGTTTCAAGTTTTGAATTTGCGTTGAACATGGACTGCCATTTCGCATATTACGTATATCAACAGAAAAATACGTTTCCTGTTCGATGCGTACGGTTTTCATAAGCGAATCATTTAATTCGCGAAAACTTAGATAAGTCGAGTTTGAATTTCCACTACCAGGACGTTTCTGATAATTATTTGCGAAACGCATTATCCAAGCGACGACGCGTTGCAGTTTATAAAATGAAGAATATTTACTTATAATCGAATTAGGGACTATTTGAGATGATACAAACGTTTTAAGGTTGCATGTTTTGAGTTCTGGTATTTCTCCGTCAGATTGATTGTACACAGCTGAACAAGGCCAGAGTGCTATTGGTTGGTGAAGCCATTTTGGTCCCGTAAACCACAAAGGGTGTGATATAATGTCTGCTGGGAAAAGCCCTCTTGAACCAGAATCGGCACAATTTTCCTCCGAGACAACATGCTTCCAAACAGCAATTGGTGTATTTTCCAGTATTTGTACAACCCTATTATCGACAAATGTTTTCAATAAATATGGCGGCGTTTTTAACCACGCTAGTACAATAGTCGAATCTGTAAATAGAAAAACGTTTTCTATTTGTTCGGTAAACTTTACAGATGACATAATATACTTTACAAGTTTCGTGAGGAGAACGGCCCCACATAATTCTAGTCGTGGAATTGATAGGGTTTTCAAAGGAGCGACCTTCGACTTCCCCATTAAAATGTGAGTGGTATTGCTAAATTACGCTCTAATAAATATACTACGCTCTAATAAATATACTACTGCAGAATAACCTAATTGTGAAGCATTACAGAACCCTACGAGGAAAAGACGACTTGTCATCACTGTGTTATAATATCTAGGAATATTCAATGTTCGAAGTAATGAAAGTTGACTTACAAATTTACTCCACGTATTATGAATATGTGGTGGAACATCACGATCGTCCCAATCGACACTTAATATCCATAGTTCCTGTAATAGACAGTTTGCGTAAAATGTCACTGGGGTGACGATCCCAAGTGGGTTGAATAAACGAGCTACCGTTGATAAAATTGTTCTTTTTGTGCATATCTCATTTAAAGGTAGATCGACCTTGTAGGTAAAATTATCAGTCGTTGGACTCCACTGAATACCTAATATTTTGACAATTTGATCTGTTCCGGCGTTATCAAAAGAATGACCATCTTGCTGGTGCTCTTGCGAAACATGATCCAAAAGTGAAGGTGTATTAGATTGCCATTTACTAAGTTCTAATTTCCCAAGATTTAACAATCCAATGATATCTCGTTTGAGTCTGAGGGCTGTGCTAATCGTTTCTGTCCCTGTTACCAAATCATCTACATAAAAATCATCGCATAGAACCTTGGCAGCGTCAGGATACTTTGATCTTTCATCTTGTGCTAGCTGGCGAAGGGTACGAATGGCCAAGAATGGTGAACTAGACAACCCGTACGTTACAGTTTGTAACTCTAAATCAATAACCGGTTCATTCTGAGATTCTCTCCACAAAATATTTTGGAATTTACGCTGAGATGGAATAATTAATATTTGCCTGTACATCTTACAAATATCAGCTGTAAATACATACTTATGAAAACGAAAATTTAAAATCATACGTGGAATTTCAGTTTGCAATTTTGGACCGTTCAATAATAAGTCATTTAGAGATAAGTTATTTGGTTGGGTTTTCGCCGACCCATCAAAAACCACACGTAGTTTTGTAGTTTTACTGTCAAGATTCAACACACAATGCTGAGGTAAATAGAATGCATCTAAATTCCGAGGTACCCGTGTCATGTGTCCCAGACACTCATATTCTTGTATAAAATTTTCGTAATTAATTGCTTACATGGGATTCCTTTAAAAACGAATTTCTAGTTTATTCAATCGCGATTCCGCAAGTTTCAACGAATTTTGAGAAGGCATAATTTCAGATTTTGTTAATAATGGTACAACATATCTACCATCACATTCTCGATAGTGATTCGAAGCGTAGATTGTTTCGGCCAATTCGTCGTCCGGATTACTCGTCACAATTGAAGGTGTTTCTTCAATTTCCCAAAATTTTCTAAGAGTATTGCTTAACGAATTTGTTTCAACAAAGACGAAGGTGTTTGAAATGACGAATTTTTCATCTTCCCCATTATAATGTAACCGAATACACTGTTTACAGCACATGGATAGCCGTGAATTATTTCATGGCCACTATTAAATATATCCAAGTGTACGTCAGCTCCTAACAAAAGGTCTATTTTGCCCGACATGTAATATGATTCATCAGCTAATTTTAAATTTTTAAATTGTGAAGTCACACTCGATGGGAAATCATATGACGGATGATCAGAAGTGATTTCTGTAATCACGACAGTTTGACATTGAAGAATAAGCCCTTTTTTATTTCGAGGTTTTATAAAACATTTTGTTTTTCCATGACAAGAATTTATACCAGAATTGCATAAGCCATTCAGTGATATAGGATGTGCCTTAATTGACAAACCAAAGAGCTTCGCACATCTTTCCGTAATCAAAGAGACTTGACACACTCAATCCACGACGGCGCGTATAGATATATAATCATTATATTGATTTCGGAGCTCAAGTTGTACAGTTCCTAACAAAACGGTAGAAACGCTCGGAATCGTTGTTGCGGCCAGGGTTGGTTGCACTTCAATTATTAAGTTCATTTTCGCCCGATGGTTCGGCGGCAATGTGCAACAGTGAATGGTGTTTTTTATTACAAACCTGGCATGTGAATTTTGATACACAATCTTTTACATGGTGCAGTTTCAAACAGTTGAAACAACGGTTTAAAATTTTAATTTTGTCCCTTCTTTGATGGGGACTTAAAGATATAAAAGATGCACATTTGTAAAAAAAATGTGCACCTCTACATAATGGACAATGAATGTTATTATTATTCTTATTGGCAGATAACAACGTTTTAAACGAACCTTTTTTCTCTTTTGTTGTATGTAGAGATAACATTTCTAAAATACGCGTTTGATTTCTTAGAAACTCGAAAATTGAATCCAACCCTGGAATCTCTTCACCGGGCAATTTGGATTCAAATTGACGTTTAGTTGTCAGATCCATCGATCGTATCATAATATGAACAACAAATTTATCAAAGATATTTTCTATGTGAAACTTTGTGCAGCATTGATAAGGAAGATTAAAAAAAGATAACACACAATCATCCATGTGAATCTACCAATGCAGGCCAAATATAACTCTGGACAGATGAAGGTGAGAATATTAGAAGTCCAACATCGAATGGCCAATAATTGAACTAGCTGCCATTGGAAAGATAAACCAAATCACATTCTGACGGTGATATGTATCGAAACCGAAGTTACTGGTTTAAGTTATTTCTCTTGAGCTTTTCGGGAGGGCAGCGTGCGGGGTAAACTAATGTCCGGTAGGAGAGGTCATCGGAAGAATAAGTCAACATCTTACCAAGACTTTGGTCGATCCTTTCAAGACGAACGAAACATTCCTTTTTAATGTCAGGATAGTCAATATCTATTTCCGAGAATATTTGGGCATGTTCTTCTACCACTAAGGTCCATGGGTCACACTCGATCGCAGTAGCTTCATCTGTCTCCTGTTTGACAATGCGGAACTGTAATATTTCTTCATGAGGGGATGTTGGACTTTCTTCATCGGGGATTGTCTCTGGTTCAGACTTTATGACACCGACATCCGAGGTCATAAGATCCATTTCAGGTAAAACGAGTTTCTGATTTGAAATGTAGAAAAATATTCTGGAAATGAAACAGTCGTAGGTATGTCATATTCATATCACACTCTGCAACTACACTGTCGTCAACATCAAACCGAGACAATAGACTATATCGAATTTCATATTTTTCAATTTGATAGCTTGAAACATAATGTTATTATTTTTTTAATACCGCGCTTGTGTCCCAGCTGCTCCCAAGCATCTGGAGCCAGTGAGACCATGGCATGCCCAATAATGTTCAACACTTCTATTACAATGGGGCTATAAGCAAGGATATTGTAAATAGGATTTATTTTGCTGGAGTCAGTGCACTATCCATAAAATTATGAAGAACTAACCGCTGAACACAACTTGTTCTCACACTTGGAACCTTTAAAACCCTTCATATATTTTAGCCGACTGTTTAATATTGAGAATAATATTTTATCAATTAATATTATCTACCTTCTTCATTGTTCAATTCTGATAAAAGTAGCCAATTTAGTGGGATGAAAGAAGGTACGCGATTATTTACGTAAATGTCAAATGACATTGTCACCGCTAACACCCCAGTGTTTAAAAACAGCACTGCTTTGCGGCTTTCAAGGATTGAGCGGTTAATTAGTCTCGGCTACTGATAGCAGCCCTAAATTACTATCTACAGGGTTTTACAATAAAATGTGTTGTTTCGAATAGCCCGCTATTTCGGTAGATGATACTTTTGAAGCTGTCATTTTTTGACATTTGACAAGTAGAAACTACGCCATTAATAGAAATGGAACGATACACGCTTCAACAACGCATTGAAATTATTAAAATTCACTTGAGTGAATCAAATGCAAATCATCTTGAGTGATGAGGCCCATTTCTACCTCGGTGGCTTCGTCAACAAGCAAAATTGTCGCATCTGGGGCTCGGAAAATGCAAGAGTTATTGTTGAAAAGCCTCTCTATCTTCAACGTGTAGTCACACGTTTAGTGCGGTTTATGGTCCGGCGGAGTAATTGGACCTTACTTTTTCGAAAACGAGGCTGGAGCAACAGTTACGGTGAATAGCTCACGCTATCGAGAGATGATTAATGATTTTTTATGGCCGGAATTGGATGGTATTGATCTGGACAACGTTTACTTTTAACAAGACGGCGCTACGTGCCACACAAGCAAACGAAACCATTGATCTTTACAACTTAGTAAATTAACTTACCCCTTCGACTGGTTGGTTAGAATTGGACATCGGGTTATTTTATATTATTATTATATAAGTACTTCCGCATTAGTGCCGACGAGACTACGACGCCGGTGGGTTTTATTTTGCAAATTTAATTATTTAAAACCAAATATTTGAGAGGTATCGTCGTTAATCCAGTTACCGTTATATCAGCTTCAAACGATGACAGGCAGTGAGGTAGGTAAAATGATGTCATAGACAAATAATAGCAAAGATAAAACAGATCACGGTACGACAGTTAAAAAATTTCAGAAAAATTATATGAAGGATTATTTTTTTAAACATGAGAATAAAATCAGGAACCTAATAAAAAAATTCTGAATGTAATGCGGAGGACATAGCTCAGTTAGTAGAAAGCTTGTTCCGATAAGATTTTAAATAAACCACTGTATGTTTATGAGAGATGGAAAGGCTGACAGAGATATTGAAAAAAGGTTAATGCAGGTAATAATGGTGGGGTGACGTTGTTGACACTAACAAAATATTGTCCAAAGAAGCGAAGCTAGCAGTCCACAATGAAGTGTTGGTACCTCCTTTGATGAATGGCAGTGAGGCATTGAACTGGCAGAGGAAGGATGAAAGTACACTGGATGCTGTAGAAATGAGATCCCTGAATGTATGCTGTTCACGTTCGGGCAGCTTCGGGTTCTACCGAAGATAACCGAACGTTACCAGCCGTCTCGTATTACATTGCCGGAGCGAGGATTCATTCTGTCGCCAGACGGCTTTTAGATAACTTGTTATTTGTATTGTCAATTTATTATATTCTGAATTAAACAACCTCCGTATATCAGAATCTACGAGTATCAATAGAGATAATACCAGATCCCTATCCTCGTTAGAATACTGGAGATTAAGGGCCCAGTATTCTATTCCTGTACAACATCAATACATCACAGTGGCGCAGCTTAAAAAGGAGTATACGGAAACAGTTTTTTCGGATTGCCGGCAAGTGGATCTGTTTCACACCAGTGACTTGCGAAAAAAAAATCTCCGGGATTTTATTGTAAAGGTGACAATAAATGGAGATAAACTGGGCATAATAAGGACAATTGGAAGTAAATAACTACGTGGCTCTGGGTAACAAAGACCAGACCAAGAATCCAGCGAAGAATCAATAATTTCGTGGTTCTGGGTAACAAAGACCAGACGAAGAATCCAGCGAAGAATAAATAGTCACGTGGTTCTGGGTAACAAAGTCCAGATCGGTGGCTCTGGGTAACAAAGACCAGACAATTTCACAGAAGAAGAAGACTTGGAATTCCGGGAAGCGGCTGGGCGCTGGACTGCATCGGCGCCGGTTCCTGGAGTCAGGTTGTCTTGTTTGTTTTCTGGAAGGTGTTATTGTTGCCGGGTGGGTTTGTTTTTTTAATTTGCTGTTGTCGTTGCAATCATGGAATCGGGCGGAATTTCCAGGTTCTCCCACGTTAATGGAGATTGGAGTTTGTTCCGCTTGAGGTTAGAACAGTTCCTTCTAATTCGTGATGACATAAAAACGACTAAGTTAGATGCTTCACAGAAACGCGCTTATTTGCTGAATCTTCTGGAAGCGGAGACATTAACTCTTTTGATCAACTTGTGTTTCCCTGCTAAAGTTACAGACGTGGCATTCGATCAGTTAATAGAATTAATTGAGAAACATTGTTCCAGACCGCGATCGGTGTTCAAGGAACGGGAAAAATTTTATCAAGCAAAGCAATCGCATGGGGAATCGGTCAGAGATTTCGCAGTTCGTCTAAGGGGATTATCTTCTTTTTGTGAATTTGGAACGCGCTTGCCAGAAAGCTTAGCGGATGCCTTTGCAATCGGTATTTTACCAGGCCGGGCTAAGGAGAAAATTTTTCTAGAGGGAACTAAATTAACATTTAACAATATGGAAGAGTTAGCAATAACGGTTTCAGTTTTAGACAATCTGGTTCCGGAAATTAAATCTGAATTTTCCGCAGGGAATTCGGATGTGAATGCCATTTCGAATCGTTCAAATTCGCCCGAGAGACATTCGTCGCGTTCAAGAGAAACTCAAGGTTTTTCAAGGTTATCTCGTTCAAAGAGCCCCGAACCGAGGAATAAAAAATGTACGATTTGCGGTGAATATCATGTAGAAAAATATTGTAAATTCAAGAACGCAAAATGTTTTAATTGTCACAAGGTAGGGCATTTGAAGAAATTTTGTAGGAATCACAAGGTTAATCCGATTTTTGAACAATCCCAGAATAATAGTGTTTCATACATTAATCCGTTTAGGGCTAATGTGGTAATTAACGAAGTGAAATGTGCTGCTATGATTGATTCAGGGGCAAGCATGTCGGTCATGCCGGATTTTATTTTCAATCGTTATTTTAGTAATGTAACATTGTCACCAGTTAAGCGTACTTTATCAGGATACGATGGCAAACCACTTAACCTTGTAGGTAGTGCCTGTTTTACCGTAGAATACAATAATCTTAAAAATACTTTATTATTTACTGTTGTGGTTAATGGCACGGAATTGATAGTGGGTAGGGATTTTATGGAGATTTTTAATCTGAAGATAGTTTCAGTGATGATAAATTCGGTTTCATCAATCAAGGACAAAATCTGTTTTATTGAAAATTGTGAACATGTAAATTTTCAAGCAGTTGTGGAAGCCACCGCAGCGGATCGCGAATTACAGCTAGTATTTAGGTATTTGCGGCAGGGCTGGCCCAAACGAGTAAATCGTGACAGCAGTATTTGGAAATATTGGCTAAAAAGGAACGAACTTTCTATCATAGAAGATTGTTTGTTTTGGCAACACAGAATAGTTATACCTTTTTCTCTCCAAAAGCAAGTGTTAGATTCATTACACAGGTCACATCTTGGTATTGTTAAAATGAAGGGAATAGCTAGAGCATATTTTTGGTGGACAACTCTGAACAAAGACTTGGAGAAAGTCGTTCAATCATGTTCAGATTGTGCGTTATCAAAACAGTCACCACCAAAAAGTCAAACAAACGTTAACATTTCTAAAACTCAATCTGATCAGGTTAAGTTTTACAAAGGGGTTAAAACCAGGGTTTTTAAAGTTGGACAAAAGTGTTTAACAAAAGATTATCGTCAGGATAATAAAGTAGTTTGGACTAAGGGAGTAGTCTCTAGAAAGCTAGGTAAAAAAGTTTATATTATTAAGATAGAGAACACAGATGTGACATGGAAGAGACATGTCGACCAAATGAGGGAAATGTCAGAGAGCTGGAAGGAAGATGGCAATAGTGCACAGCATCCCGCGTCTGAAATTTCGAGGAATGAGCCTCAGGAGTTAGAGACTTCAACCTTATTGCGTGGATTCACTGGTTTTCCTCCTGATTTCAGATTGGCGGCAGAGGAGGTGGTGTCGGAGCAGACACAGGCCCGGCAACAGAGACCATGGTCGGGGAGATTGCGGCCAAGACGCGAGTCACCCACATCTTCCAGTGGAAACGGGGCAACTTGACCCAGGCACCGCGGTTGTTAGCTTAGGATTATTTGTTAGCAATAATAACATAACTTCACTTGTTGTAATAACGGCATAGCGCAGCTCTGTTAGAAATTTTTGTGGATCTCTGCTCACAATTGATTTAATCGTGTTTTGTACTTAATATTTAAAATGTCTAAGTTGTCTATCTTTTTTAAAATCATTGTTAAAACCAAATGTAATATAAAATGTTCATGTTATGATTTATATAGGTATGTAAATATTTTGTTGATTTGTAAGTAGCTTCAGAGTTGAAGGAGGGAAAGTGTAATGTATGCTGTTCACGTTCGGGCAGCTTCGGGTTCTACCGAAGATAACCGAACGTTACCAGCCGTCTCGTATTACATTGCCGGAGCGAGGATTCATTCTGTCGCCAGACGGCTTTTAGATAACTTGTTATTTGTATTGTCAATTTATTATATTCCGAATTAAACAACCTCCGTATATCAGAATCTACGAGTATTAATAGAGATAATACCAGATCCCTATCCTCGTTAGAATACTGGAGATTAAGGGCCCAGTATTCTATTCCTGTACAACATCAATACATCACACATATGTATGGTAAAGCCATATTTGATCATGTGATAAATGTGGATATACGCAAAGAATGCAAGTCTGATGTAAGCGTAATGAGTAAAATTATGAAAGAGACGCTTAGATGGTTTAGGCGTGTAGAGCAAATGAACGAAGAAAGTAATGTAAGGAGATTAAATTACGCAAATGTGGTAGAAAAAAGTGGGCACGCCCGACGAAGACATGGCACGATCAAGTGAAAGAGATAAATGAGTCAAGCCATGTCAGGAGTCAGAATAATAGAAGAGCATGTATGAGACGACATGTGAATGTGAATGACGCAAGAAGTGGGTGCTAAGACCGATTAATTAATCTTTTTTTAAAAATCATTATTCCCTATTTTTTTAATCACTAAACAATTGAGTTCATTTCATGTTTCTAATATAAATATAAATCAAAGTCGCTGTTCTTGTCTGTCTGTTTGTGCGCCTAGTTCTTCTTAACCACGCAACGGATTTAGACAGGTTTTTTTATTATCATTTAGAAAATTTCTTCCGAAAGGTTTATATATATAATACAAGCATATTATATTTGTAGAAAATAGAGGAAAGTCTATGTTTTTTAATCGAGTCGTAAAAATATTTATTTTTGGGCGCTTACATTGCTAACGCTGGATAAACCTTACGAGATACATCTAAACAATGTACTACGGAATTGTATATCTTAAAAACGTCTACATAAAAGTAATAGACAGCATATGTCTATCTCCTAAGGTACACGTCAGCTAGTTTGTGTGTTTATCTGAAGTGACCAGCCAAGTAAAATAGGTTTTTCTATATCTGTTTTTAAATAGTGAACTCAGATAGATACTAGGAGTTTGTAAAAAATTACACGGTGCCCTTAAAATGATTTTTATCCAAAACGGTTATAACCATACAAGTTTTTAAATAATTATAAGCAATAATTAGTCATCCAAAATACTAATAAAAATTTAAAATATCTCCCGAGTAAAAATAAATGCCGCCAACGGGAATTGATCCCGTGCCTTCTGGTCATCATCTGACCATCAGAAGGTACGGGTTCAATTCCCGTTGGCGGCATTTATTTTTACTCGGGAGATATTTTAAATTTGTATTAGTATTTCGGTTGACTAATTATTGCTTATAATTATTTGTTATCTTTTATGCAATGCATAAAACATTGTCTTATAAACGTTAGTTTATCATTAAAAAATAATACGAGATTTTATTTATTTTTGATTTTTCTTTATTCATTGTTTTTTTGGTTTTTTATAATTTTTGGGGGTGTTAAGACCACCAAACTAGGCACATAATAAATTTCCCGTAATGCACGAAATTTTTACGAACTGGCAACTCTATAAGCTGCTGTCAGTCAGAAATTGGTGTTGCAATTGTATAAATAAAACAAATTAATTTTTTATTATTGTTATTAGTACATATAAACATTGATCTGTTTTAATTACTTCATGAGATGATATTTTATGATTTGATGTTTTGAGAGATAAAATCAGACATTTATTAGATAAGCACGAGAGTTAAAGATGAAATAATCTCCTTCATTTGAAAGATTAAGAAAATAAAAATAAACTCGTTGAAACCTTGAAAGTTTTCGTCAGTTCAAAAATCCCCTACGTTTGCGCATGTTTAAATAATGTAATGTTCCATTCTTCATTACTTCTGGCAAGAACGTAACTCTAATCTCTAATCTCTGTTTCTTGGTTTACCTTTAGCCATGTTTAGTGACCAGATCTTTACCACCTTCCTCTTCCTGTCTCCTTCTTCTCCCAAATACTATCGACCTCACAACATAGCCCATTTACGGTACCGTAGTCTCACTGTTGAGTACCTTAAGCAATGTTGTGTGGTAACATGACAAACAAAAAGATTTTGTAATCGATAGGTTTTACCCGGATATTTCATAAATAATCAATCCTGGTGTTGTCATTGAAAGCATTATGATGCATTATGAGCGACGGCAGCGCCATCTTATTATGTTTTCCAAAAACTTTTTGACGGTACTGTGATCTGTTTTGTCTTCACTGTTATTTGTCTATGACATAATTTTACCCACCTGGCTGCCTATTTTCGTTTATTCTTACTCCAATTATCAAATATTTAAGTAATAATACTGAATACACAACATTTCTCAAATATTTGGTAAGTTTTATTTTAATTATGAATAAATTTTTAAAACAACGGCTTCCAGCGTCTAAATAGTATAAAATAAAATCGCCATCCACGTATATCTGTTTGTGTGCTTAGTTCTACTAAACCACAGAATGAATATTGATAGGATATTTACTATCATTAAGAGAATTTCTTCCGGAAGGTTTATATATATAATACTTGTATGCTATACATATTAAAAATAGAGAAAATTCGAAGTTTTGTAATCAAGTCGATACACATTTTCAGGCGCTTACAATTGTTAACGCTGGCTGAACGTTATAAGATACATCAACATAATGTTTTACGGAATTGTATATCTTGAAAAGGCCTACAGAAAAGTCCTGCACGGTATATGTCTATCTCCTAAAGATAACCCCTACCAACGCCGGGTACACGTCAGCTATTATTATATAATCCGATATCTACTTCTAAACAACCAGTGGAAGCGGTAGTGCAATTAGTGTTAACTTGTCACCTTGTGAGATTTTTATTCAATTCACCATAACGATTCGCAATAACAAGACGGTTGAAGTTCTACTATGCTTGATAAGCCTCAAAGCAGATTTATTTTTAGTTAGCGAGGCGTTAGCAGTGACACCTGTCAATTTTGACATTTACCTAAATAAATGCATACCTAATCTCATCCCAGCGGAATATACGTAAATCGCCCACTTTTACCAGAATGTACTTCGATGGTTCATGAAGTGAACGAATATCGATAATATTAATCTTCTATAAATATAAAAAAATAATGTTTCTCCGGTTATCCCCTGTAGACTCAAAACAATATGACCGATTACGCTGAAATTGTTTGTTCTTATCAGTATCAGGAGTGTTTGGAGAGTTGTTTGAATGGTAGGAGAAGTCGGGGGTGAACTTCGGTTTATGGGCGAAATTCCTAAAAAATAAAACTAGTTATTTTTATACTAACTTTGGGCCGGGGAATCCGAATCTGAAAGAATTAGATTGGGGCAAGCAATATTAACTGAATTACACGACTTTAAAATTTCGACGCACAAACAATTTAACTGGCCATTTTGAACGCTTACTGACAATAAAACTAGTTATCTTTATACATCTTTATACTAACTTTGGGCCGGGGAATCCGAATCCGAAAGAATTAGGTTGGGGCAAGCAATATAAACTGAAATACACGACTTAAAAATTTTCGATGCAGAACAAAATACAATACGCCATTTTCGACACGTTGTTGACAATAAAATCCATAGAAAAATAACCAAAGATATATCACCATAAAAAATTAAGTGTTGCCAGTAAGCAATAATATCAATAACGTAAAAAAACATGTTTATAATTTCAGTAATAATTTTATTATTTATGTATTACTCCGCTGCACGGTTAATACGCAATATTTCTTATTCAAACAGTTAGATTTTGCTTTATTATCACGAAAGGTGAGTTTTTATGTCGGGGAAGACGAAAAAATATGCATTTTATATTTTAATTTTGCTAACATTAATTCATTTACGTAAAGTATTCAGCCTAGTGAGCGGACTTTTTAACCGCAGATTATGGAAAGTACACTTCTTTTCAAGAATAATTACTACAAGAAACAACTATTTACGTGCACAAAATAGGTTATTAGGTTGTTAGTTTGGGTAAACTAAGTAATGCGTGCGTATTTAGATTGAAACAATATTTCGCAAATGTCAAATTTGAAAAAAAAAATGGCGGCAAAGGAAACAAGTATTATCCGTGCAGCGGGCTTATACATATTTACCATTATTTTTTATACATTTTATTCACTTTTGTATCACAAACCATGTTACACAAACCTAGCTTAGCCGCTAAACTACTTGAAAACTAGGATGTTTTCTTGCCTTGGCGCGAGTAGGCGCTACGAAGGGGGCACTTTCTTTTCTATCACAAACCATGTTACACAAACCTAGCGTAGCCGCTAAAGTACTTGAAAACTGGGATGTTTTCTTGCCTTGACGCGAGTAGGCGCTACGAAGGGGGCACTTTATTTTCTATCACAAACCATGTTACACAAATCTAGCGTAGCCGCTAAACTACTTGAAAACTGGGATGTTTTCTTGCCTTGACGCGAGTAGGCGCTACGAAGGGGGCACTTTCTTTTCTATCACAAACCATGTTACACAAACCGACAAGGTATGTTTTTCTGCTGTTATCTATCCACATTGATCCACCTCCCCCCCCCCATGAAATTTAACTTTTCGGAATTGGTATTTCCTGAAACCCCGAAATTTTATTTTCCCGAAATTCACTAGCCACCCCCCCCCCCCCCTCATGAAATTTAAATTTTCGGAGTAGGTATTTTCTTTACAAAATATTTTTTTAGGGGAATTTTCAAGTAATTGGCGGGATTTTAGGGGTTTTTGATTCAGTTTTAGGGATAAATATTTTTGAGAGTTGGTAACAATGTATGTAATATCTTTGGTTATTTTTCTATGGATTTATTGTCAAAAGCGCATCGAAAATGGCGTTGTATATTGTTTGCATCTAAAATTTTAAAGTCGTGTTTTTCAGTTTATATTGCTTGCCCCAACCTAAATCTTCGGATTCGGATTCCCCGGCCCAAAGTTAGTATAAAGATGTATAAAGATAACTAGTTTTATTGTCAGAAAGCGTTCAAAATGGTCAGATTATTGTTTGTATGTCGAAAATTTTAAGGTCGTGTAATTCAGTTAATATTGCTTGCCCCAAACTAATTCTTTCAGATTCGGATTCCCCGGCCCAAAGTTAGTATAAAAAATTACGAAATTTTTATGAAGTCGGTAACACCCAATGATATAAAGGGATTCACACTTTTTGGGTTTGATATCTGCTAAATTGGCCTATTTAATGCTCAATTAACAATTATTTTTTTGGTAAACTAATGTTTTAAGACAAGATTTTTTATGCATAGCACAAAGGTTAACAATTCATGTATCTTTTATCAGGAGATTTTTCAATGTGGATGAGTGTTTCAGGCGAACAATTATTACTTGTAAAATAATTGTTACTCAATCAACTAGATCATATTAAAATTAATACTAAAAAAAACACAAAATTTTGAATTTCTTTTGCATACCTATCCATATGCACGCTTTTTGCAAATGTTGGTCTTTCCACGTGCAATATTTTGTGCGTATCTTCCCTCATTAATAGTAAAACACGAAACTCTTGATGCATTTCTGCTTTCAGAACTCGATAAAGTCAATTGTCTCGGTTTCATGTTTACGACAGTTTAGTTACGGAGTGCGATATAAATAAGACATACCTAAGACTATTTCTTTTTCCAGAATATCTTCCTACCATAAGAATCAGAAAGCAGGTTACCTAAAATGGATCTTGTGCCTTCAGATGTCAGCATCGTAAAGTCCGAACCGGAGACAATCCGTGAAGAAGAGAGTTCAACATCCCATTGTGAAGCAATATTGCAGTTTGGGATTGTCAAAAAGGAGACAAAAGAAGCTACTGCGATCAAGTGTGAACCAGGGACTCTAGCGGTGGAGGAACATGCGCAAGAATGTATCGCATCCTCTGTAATAGATATTGACTCTCCTAATATTCAAAATAAATCTTTTGTTAATCTTGAAAGGATCGAACAAAGTCGAGGTAAGGAATGAAATTTTTTTCCAGTTCTCTCTCCTATTGGAGGTCAGTGTAACAGCTCAGCAGAAGTGAAATTTAACTATTAAGCACGGTTTCGATGCCATGGTTTGCACGTCTTCCATTCAATCTACCTCAGTGCTTCTCATGCTGTCCACACAGAGTTTTTTAGGCATGCATGGGTAAATTCACATTTCTGTCATTGTTTCTACTTTATTTAAATCTCCTGCTTCAGTGCTTTGCAAATATGTTAGATTTTTATGACAAATATCAGAATAGTCAAAACATAAAAAATGTTAATAATAGATAAACATAAAACATGCAAATTGTTAACCTCGATACAGACTTAGTCCTAGTGAGGTTAATTTTTATGTAAAAAACGTCTTTTATGTATAATGAGATGCAATAAATAAATAAAATAAATAACAACGAACCGTCCTTTTATGTGAAGTGCTATTAATTAGCAAATTAAAGTAACTAAAGTGATCAAACGTGCTATTAAAAAATAGAACTGAAATAGCTTTTATTTATAATTCACACAAATAGATTTACATAATAAGTTCAGCTGTTGACTAACCTCGATACCATAATTTTTTTTTTCTGTTTTTCAGATTTCGTTTCGAAAACATCTATTAATTGTGCTAAACATCCGAATGAAAAAAAATCTGATGCAACGAAGAAATTATTTTCTTGCCCTACTTGTACCTACAAGTGTGGGTTTAAAGCTAATCTGATTGTACATATTAGAACCCACACTAGAGAGAAACCATTTTCGTGCTCGGAATGCATGTACAAGTGTTCTGTTAAAAGCAGTATGGTTTCTCATACTAGAACCCACACTAAAGAGAAGCCATTTTCGTGCTCAAAATGCACGTACAAGTGCTCTCAAAAAATCCATATGGTTTATCATGCTAGAACCCACACTGGCGAGAAACCATTCTCGTGCTCAGAATGCACGTACAAGTGCTCTCAAATAAGCCATATGATTCGTCATACTAGAACCCACACTGGAGAGAAACCATTCTCGTGCTCGAAATGTACATACACGTGCTCTGAGAAAAGCAGTATGGTTTCTCATACTAGAACCCACACTGGAGAGAAACCTTTCTCGTGCTCAAAATGCGCGTACAAGTGCTCTAATAAAAGCCATATGGTTTCTCATGCTAGAACCCACACCGGAGAGAAACCATACTCGTGTTCGAAGTGCATGTACAAGAGCTCTGTTAAAGGCAGTATGGTTTCTCATACTCGAACCCACACTGGAGAGAAACCTTACTCGTGCTCAAAATGCTCGTACGTATGCTCTCAAAAAAGCCATATGGTTTCTCATTTTAGAACCCACACGGGAGAAAAACCATTCTCGTGCTCGGATTGCACGTACAAGTGCTCTATTAAAAGCAGTATGGTTTCTCATACTCGGACCCACACTGGAAAGTAACCATTTCCGTTCTTGTAATGCACGTTCAAGTGCTCTTAAAAAGCAGTTTGGTTGATCACACTAGAACCCACTTGGAAGAAAAACGATTCTCGTACTTGGAGTGCACGTATAGGTGCTCTGTTAAAAGCAGTATGGTTTTACACACTCGATCCCACACTTGACAAAAACCATTATCGTGCTCGGAATGAAATTGAAGGTTCAATAAATGGTGTCGTTTATTTCATGAAAAACCGCCCTTACCAGGAAAAATTCTCAACTTCAGGATGACCTTTATAGTATATCAGTTTAAGCTCGTATTCCGTCGCACTCTTCGGTAATCATGGTGCGCATAAAAAACCAATTAGTTTTGGATTCATGTATTTTCAAAAGGTCTTCGTAGAATTTATATCAGTAAGTATATCAACAAATATAATTTAACAAACTGTTTAACTCTGCTTCCACTTATTTATATAATCCGAATCTCCTGTTTTTCCTTCTTGCGTGACGGAGTAATTTGTTTTTATGGTGTTTTGCCTGCTTAGTTCTTCTTTGTGTTAAAAATAATAAACATGTTATTTACATGTAAAAATAATAAACATGCTGGTTTAAATCTAAACAATTTAATTTTACTGTAACAACTTCCATTGTATACTTGGGTGATTTTTAAAATCACACCTTTGAAACTTTTTTAAACTCAGAAAAAGGCAACAATTGAGGCAACAAAATGCCAAATTTGAACTGTGTGACATTAAAATTGAAGGTAAAATCGTGACCTTCGCTGACGATACAGTTCTTCTGTTTCAAGCAGACACATGGAAAGATGTATTTATAATAGCCGAAAAAAGTTTATCAATTGTTCGAAAATGGCTAAACAGTATATTAGCATACTCACTTAACACCATATTCACTTACCATTAATACAATTAAAACAAAATACATCACACACAGTATAACACAAAGAAGCCAACCTCCAACTAGAGGCAGAAGAAGCTACTGCGATCAAGGGCTACAAGAATGACAATTGACCCAATTCAAAAGGCGATAGTTAAAATAGTCCTAAAAGTACCATTCGACACAGAATCAAGCGAATTTTACAAAACATTAGAAGTCTTGTCAATAAGACAACTTTATGCCAAATCTGCATTACTACACCTCCTCCAACACAAACTCCATAATCCAATTCAACCAAAAACCTCGTTTAAAACCAGATCCTTAAATAAAACACTAAACATACCGATAACACACACCACACACGGACAAAGACACTTTCAATACTACGCTACTAAACTGTTTAATTGTATGCCCATTACTCTGAAGCAACTACTAACTGCAAATACATCCGAAAACATTCACAAAAAACATATCACAGCCTGGATCAAAAACCAAGCCAAACATAACTAAACCATAAAAAGTGTATAATAAATCAACACGTTTTTCTAGATTTTACCAACTATACTCACACTAGCAATACAAATATATGCACTTACATATATGTTAATATATATTAATATTTTTTTCAACATATTTATTATGAATAATCAATTTACAAAAATCATTAAAATTTTATAAATATTCAATTTACATAAACCAAAAAAAAATAAAAAAACAAAAATTAAAACTTATAAAAAATAAAAACTTTCTTCTACAACACATAAATACTTGTCACACCTATATATAACCACGTAAACACCTCAGCACAAGTTCTCCTAGTGAGGTGTTCACGAAACATAAAATATTACTCACATACAGTTTCACCTTCTCAAACCTACCTTACACACAACGTATTATAGTTATAAGCTTGAAATATATCATGTACAAAAATAAATTATTATGTGAACACTGTAAATATTATATAGAAATAAATAAAATTAAAATAAATTAAGAAAATCATCGATTTTATTCTACTTTCTGTACATATAATATGCACATAATTTATTTATAAACCTTCCGAAAAAATTCTCTAAGTGATAGTGAAAGAACTAATGGCACAATCAGACAGACGCGGATAACAATTTTATTTAATACTATTTAGAGATAAAGAACTCCGGAAGGTTTCCAGCTCCCACAGAAATTGTATCTGTTACAGGTGCAAACTCATCTTAAGAATCACTTGAATCAAATTCATCTTAAGATTCACTTGACCCTTCAGATCACCATAATATGTACTTTTTGAAGCGTCTGGAGCCAGTGAGACTATGTCATCTCCAATTGGGGTATTTTGGGAAGCTGAAAGTAATTGGGAGGGTAAGGATTCATTTGAGATGTCACCAAACACGGGCAAAGTCATTTCAAGCAACATTTCAATTCTGAATTGTGGTCAAACACTAGGGCGATACTGAGAGTATCTTCCAGTCACGAACTTGCCGCAAATATAATGCGTTTACATATACTTATAATAATGCCGGGATTAGAACCCGCGACCTTTGGTTTTTTAGTCGAGAGCCTTACTCTTCGACCACAAAGGCCGTCAAATTAATTAAATCACCACTTATATTTCTCATTTATTCGCTTAATATTAGAGTCAGGATCAGTAATTTGGAACGCGCCACATGATGTTAAGTTTGGTAGATTAAAAAAAATATATTTTCTGAACCTGTTAGATTTGAAGTCCTATCATTAAATAAACTACTTACAAAAGTATTAACGATTGCAGCATAGACGTATTATTTTTTGTACCGTTTCATGTACTAATGTGTTTTGTCTATGGTCGTATTTGTCTTTGACATCATTTTACCCATGGACCTATCTGTCATCACACGTCTCTCAATTTTCAATTAGTTTTTCAGTAATTAAATTAGAAAAATACCCGCAACTGGCGATTCATGCACGTCAACACAAAAACGAATGTGCATATATATGTCTCATTCTAACCAATCAGTCGAAACGGTAAGTGCAATTACTTTTAAGTTGCGACCTCGTGAGACATTTATTCAATTCACAATCTCAACAGGACTTGAAACTCTAATACCGGTTGGTTTGATCTCATTCCTACGTTTGGTACCCACCTCTTGTCATAAAAAATAATCCACATCTCAAAAAACCGTAGTTGAGTCCCGGTATATCAGTAGCTCCGTATCCTCGCTAAGTACGATATGCATCACTCAAATTTAAGCGGACAAAATCGGCGGCTCAATCCTTGAGCCGCAGAGCAGTTCCATTTAAAGACGGCAAGCCTTTTGGAGTGACACTTGTTAAGTAGACATTTACATAAATAATACCGGCTTTCTTCGTCTCACAGAAATTTACGTACATTGCCTACTTTTATCATTATCAAATTTAATGCCTCATTGAGCTCAAACTCACTCTAAAACAGTCCGGTAAGGTATTTAAAAGATTTTAAAAGTTCTAATGTGGCAACAGTTTGTGTTCAGCGGTTATTTTGTAATAATTTTATTAATATAATTGAAATCCTTATTCCCACCACAAACCCGATAAATATTTTGACATCTGCTGATTATGAGTTTCATCGAATTTCTGTCGTCATTGATTACTTCATTTAAGGTGAGATATCAATATTTTCTACTCGAATTAGAAATATTTTAACACATAAAGACGTGTTCTATAATAAAAACAACTGTTCGATTCACTGTTCACAGTAATTAGCCAGAAAATCGTTATTGAATTTCAACGTTCATTCAAATTAAAAGAAGAAGGGTGAAAGGGGTTAAAAGCAACCGATATTTACACACCTTTTTACATTTGATAAGTATAACGAAAGCATTAAGCAAATTCAACTCAGGATTCGTTAATCTAGACAATACTGTTTTCAGTCAGAGGGGCGAGGATTTCATTTCTTTTATTAATGAAATCGCGACAACAATATACATGAGTTTGGTTTGCAAAGATAACAATACACGTTTCTCTATGAAAATCTTATTTATGAAAACAACAATATGTTGGTGATATCTATAGAACTTATATTAGGATTATGTGCCTAACCGCGTTAAAAAGCCACTGATTTACCGAGCGTCAGACCCATTTTTGTACTTGATATCCGCTTAACTAGCACATCATACATACAAGTATTTAAAGCCCAACTAACTAGATAGTATAACAACAATCAACGGTTGGAAAAATAAACTGAATTATGATTAATGTTTGCAAAACCTGTCCATAAATAAGCTTATTGCATTTTTTGTATTTTATGGGTGTATGATTTTCAATTTTTTTTTGTTATTTATAGTGCTCCTCTCACTAGATAAAATTATATTTCATGCTATCGAATTGTTATAAATTACAATCTTCCAAACTTCAATAAAATCCATTGTCTTGGATTAATATTCACGATAGAGTAGTCATAAAGTGCCATAATAATATGGCATATCGACGATTATTTCGTTTTCCAGAATATCATGCTAAAATCAGAATTAAATTGCAGTTAACCTGAAATGGATCTTGTGACCTTAGATGTCGGTGTCATAAAGTCAGAACCGGACACTATCTCCCAAGAAGAATGTCCAACATCACCTTTTGAAGCACTATTGCCGTTCGGGACTGTCAAACAGGAGACAGATGAAGCTACTGCGATCGAGTGTGACCCAGGGACTCTAGTGGTAGAAGAACATGCCCAAGAATTCTCGGAAATAGATATTGATTATCCTGACATTAAAAAGGAATGTTTCGTTCATCTTGAAATGATCGACCAAAGTCTTGGTAAGCTATTAACTTATTCTTCCAATGACCTCTCCTATCGGACATTAGTTTACCCCGCAGACTGCCGCCCCGAAAAGCTCGGGAGAAATGAAACAAACCGGTAACTTCGGTTTCGATGCGTATCACCGCTAGAATGTGATTTGGTTTTGATTATCTTCAGTTGGAATTCCTTATTTAAAATTAATGAATCTAAGGAACTTATACTGCACTCTCTCAATTTTTAGTTGGAGAAAATTATAAAATGGAACCCAAATTATTGCATTTTACTCTAGATTTCTTCTCACCAAACCAATGAATAGCAATTTAAAGAAGTTAATTAGTTTTAAATCTTACACCGTTCTCAAAATAAACCATAAACATTTCTTAGCCTTGTTAGTTATTTCATTTATATGAGGAATAAAATATAATGCACTGTCAAAATCAATCCCAAGGTCCTTATTTTGCTCTACTCTTTTTAGGAAATTTTGTTTATTCTATATTGATGCAATATGGGATTTTTGATTCGGGCAAAAGATATTGTTTGACATTTTTCGATGTTATGAAACAGTTCATTATGGGTGCAACACTCATGTAGCCATATAAGGTTTAATTTTAATACGTGACAGTCATGGAGATTAGTAATAATTTTGTAAATTTTAAGATCGTCTGCATATATGAGTATTATACATATATATGGAGTTATAACTCCATCAAAAACGGTTGTTATGTTGTTGATAAACATGGAAAACAATACTGGACCCAAATGTGACCCCTGTTGAACACCGGTGAAAATTTGAAATTAGTGTGAATTGTGTTAGTTGAGTTTGACTGATATTTTTCCTGTTATTCCAAGGATTCTTAGTTTATGTATAAGAATTTTATGTGAGACTTGGTCGAAGGCTTTACTTAAGTCAGTATACACTACGTCTGTTTGAAGACGCTTGTTCATGTTATTAAAAAGATATTCCTAATATATCATTAAATTCGTAAGATTTTTTTTTGCCATGAAACCATGTTGTCGATGTGAAATCACTTTATTTAGCGCGGGCGAGAGTTTTATGAGAAGAACGGTTCGAAGAATTTAGGGATTGACGACTATATACATATAGGTTTATAGTTAGAAATATATGATTTGTGCCATTTTTTTAAATATTGGTCAGAAAAACTTGTTTTTCATTGTTTCGGTAAGGTACCACTTTTTAAAGACGAGTTAAAAAGTTTAGTGAGAGGAGAAGTTAAGACTGATAAACATTTGGATAAGAATACTGGAGGAATGTAATCGGGGCCTGCCGATTTGTTAAGATCAAGCGATTTTAGTTTAGTTCTAATATCACTTTCTTCAAATATGCATCGATTAAACTCGATCTTATTTTTATTTAAAGCTGTTGTAGTGTCGAATAATGGAGACTGTTTGAAGTATCATAGACTTCTCTGAAGAATTCAGCAAACAGATTCACGACTTTTTGTGGGTTATCGGCCATTTAATTATCTAAATACATGTTTGAGGGTATACTTGAATCATTGTTATTTAGCATGTTTGAAAATTTATAAATGTTCTGATAACTGACAGAAGTCAATTCTTCGCAGATACCGATGCATTTTTTGTACTATAACTTTTACATTTTTTGGTAATCTTTATTAGTTCGCAAAAATTTGCATAATCATTAGCTTTATGGGCAATTTTTAGTCTCTTATTACTTTAATAAGGTCGTTACTAAACCATTTTGGGTATTTATGCAAAATAATTTTAGACACGGGTTAATACAGATCGATAGCATTATTAAGAATAAAGTAAAATTTATCTACCACTTCTTTGACGTTTTCTTCAAAGTCCAAAAATTCCAGTGAGTAGAAGACAAAAGATTGATAATTTGACTATAGTCTGTTTTAATATTGTTGATGTAGACCAGGGGTTCCCAACCTTTTTGTACTCTAGAGCACTTTCTATAATATCGGTAGGGTGGAGGGCACCACTTATTTTTTATCGACAAACTCGGGCAAAATGACAACAACGCGTTACGAGGCTTGGTGTAACTATAAGTGACCAGATCAGGTACGGGGGCTACATCGAAGTCAGAGTAAATTTGGCCTCTCGGAAGCTGGGCGTACTGTACAGGGCCCGCAGATACTTTAATAGTACACAACTGCTGACCCTGTACAAATCGCAAGTGCGCCCTTCTGTCGAACTTGGCAGCCATCTCTGGTCCGGAACCCCAAAATACCTGAAAAAAGCCCTTGAATCTGTGCAGAAACGGGCGGTCGATTGGTACATTCCCCAATCTTAACAAACGGACTGCAATCTTTAGAGCACAGGCGTCAGGTAGGTATGCTGTCCTTGTTCTATCGGTATTACAATGGAAGATGCTCTGAGGAACTAGCGTCATGATCCCTTCGGCACCGGTGCGTAGTCGGGATACACGCCAAACGCGCGCTCAACATTTGTACACGGTTGACATTTGTCACATGAGAACGGGTCGCTTCTACGATTCGTTCTTAGGTTCAACAGCTCGGCTGTAGAACGAACTGCCGGCCTGTGTGTTTCCTCCCTCCTACAACTTGGGACTCTTCAAGACCCATGTTCACTCCTTCCTCTCCACAAAAAGACCCTCCACACAGCATCCCCAAAGATGATACAGGCCCTGAGGGAAATTATTTTGTTCAGGGCCTCCTGTGTGGAGTTAATATAAAAAAGGCGGAGAACGCTATATGCACATCACTCCTTGTACACGCCGAAAACCCGAAGTGAGCCGATGATCGCCGAATCGATCGGGACGGTACGAGCACGTGACTACTGTCAGTTTGGCTGTCGGGGCCATGCTTATTGCTTTCATTGACAGACAGAGCTGGCAGAGTCATGTGCTATGTGTTTTGGCGCCTTCGGCGTTCATCGGCTCAGTTCTTGGCGTTCGTTCACTTCGGGTTTTCTGCGTGTACAAGAAGTAATGTGCAAATGGAACTCCCCATTCCAGACTAGCGTGAAGAGTGCAGTCTGGCTCGCTGCTTGACAGGTTGCGCAAGTACTGTCATCAAAGGAACCATTCATACACACAATATCGCAAACATACGATCGTATTTAATGAACCTAGGCACTAAAAAAAATTAAAACTCTAACAAATATGTAAAAATAATTCACATTTTTAATTAATGTTTATGAAAAAATTATTTCACTGTCGAATAGTGGCGGGCACAAATGAATCGTGGTTGGGAACCCCTGATGTAGACGGATGTTTTTTGATTATTGGACTGTAGAATTCAACCGTTAGAGGGGGATGATAGTTTTTGATTGGGAGAATGAATTCGTCAGATGCGGATACTTTAACGGGGGAAGAATTGGAAAAACACAAGATCGAGAAGACGAGAGTTTGCATTGTATACATAGTTTAACTGCCGAAGGCTTAGAGAATTTGAGATTTCGCTTATTTATGAGAAGTATGATTGATGTTGTCCGTGCACGAAGTTTTATTGTTTTCTATGTCCATGTAACATAAGCAGATTGTAGTCTCCTGTCGAGATCATAGTGGCACCAGGAAATTTTCTTCGAAATGTTTCAGCATCTAGGTAGTGGTCTTTATATAGTTGAGCGTCGTAAGATGGGGGAATATAGATACATCCGATTATATTTTTTTCCTTTTTGGCAGACACCATGATGAATAGTTGTTCTAGATGTGGATTGATGCATTTGAGTTTTCTTGAATTAAATTTGTTTTGTTTGGATACTAACACAACATCTCCTCTAGCTTTATTGCTTGTGCTTCTATCTTTTCTATTTACGTATGTTTCTCTTTATTGTGTATGTTTTTATTTATCCATGTCTCAGTGAAGGTGTAAGAGTCGTAGTCCAAGTAAGGGAAGGTTGATTCCAGGTCCTGTAGTTTGGTTCTTAGTCCACGTACGTTTTGATAGAAAATTTTTATTATTGATTTTATGTTTTTGGATACATTTTGACAATTGTTGGATTTTTTTTTGTGATGTCCGTTTCGCCAGATGTCTTTCGTTTTTCTAGTTCGTCTCTTAGGTCAGATAACTGCTTACGCTGTATAATTGTTTGATCATGATAAAACCTTATATTGTTTTTAAAAATGTTTCTTGCCTTGTAAGATTTTCTGCCACTTTGCTTCTGGAAAGTCGCCCTTAATTCCTCTCAGTTTGTCAACATTCCTTTTACGCAATCTGTAAATTTTTAGGTCTAGGTTTATTTTATTTATTTATTTATTGACGCTCTATTGGGCTTTTAAGTACATAAAAATTACAAATTTCATTTTTACAACATTATAAAACAAATATTAACAGTATAAAACAGGTTGTGTTGAAATTTCAATGTCAACATTTTTTTCTTGACAGATGTTATGTTTTGCTGTCAAATAACGAGGATATCATTATTAATTTTTTCTGTTTTTCAGATTTTATTTCATCGAAAATATCTGTTAGTGATACAAAACACCCGAATGCAAAAAAATCTCTCAAAAGAAAAAACTTATTTTCCTGCCCAACTTGTAACTACAGGGCTAGGTACAAAAGTGTTCTGATTAGACATATTAGAACACATACCGGCGAAAAACCATTCTCGTGCTCGATATGCACCTACAAAAGCTCTACAAATTGTTCTATGCTTTCTCATGCAAGAACCCACACCGATGAGAAACCATTCTCGTGCTCAGAATGCACGTACAAGTGCTTTCAAAAAAGCAATATGGTTTCACATACTCGATCCCACACCGGTGAGAAACCATTCTCATGCTTGGAATGCACATACAAGTGCTCTTATAAAAGCAGTTTGATTTCACATACTAGAACCCACACTGGAGAGAACCTTTTCTCGTGCTCGGAATGTACGTACAAGTGCTATATTAATAGCGTTATGATTATACATACTAGAACCCACACTGGAGAGAAACCATTCTCTTGCTCGAAATGCACGTACAAGTGCTCTATTAAAAGCAGAATGGTTTCACATACTAGAACCCACACTGGAGAGAAACCATTCTCGTGTTCGGAATGCACGTACAAGTGCTCTATTAAAAGCAACATAGTTCGGCATACTAGAACCCACACTGGAAAGAAACCATTCTCGTGCTCTGAATTCACGCACAAGTGCTCTGTTAAAAGAAATAAGGTTATTCACACTAGAACCCACACCGATGAAAAACCATTCTCGTGCTTGGAATGCACGTACAGATACTCTTATTAAAGCAATATGATTTCACATACTAGAACCCACAGTGGAGAGAAACCATTCTCGTGCTCGAAATGCAAGTGATTGGCAATTTAATGATAATAAAAGTGTCATTTGCGCCATATATTAAAAAAAATGCTTTTGTTAGAAATCGTTCTCATGGTTGGATGAAATTTTTAGTTTGATAGTTTTATTTTGAAAAGCCAAAAGTTTTAGTTTGTTACAGTTTGTATTGAAATTCGTATAAATTTCCGACACAGAGATATATTTTACGCACATGAAAAATATACCGTCCATTTGCATGACTAGCTTTATTGCAACGAATGACGAAAGTCTCAAAGATTAATATTCCAGTCAATCTAGACAAAAAATCGACCCTAACTGGACAAAACTAGGGAAAAGCTGAATTTTCGCAGGTGAGTGGTACCTCCTCCAGGAAGTATTTTCACAAAAGTCCCTACTCTTCCCACAATTTCTTAGTCACCTGCGCTACCCCAACCATTTAATTTGAGGGTTCTACTTAAGCCATTATATCTCCTGAACTAAACAAAAGTATCAGTTAATTGTTTCCAGAAACCAACTTTAAAATTACCTTAAAATAATGTAATTTTTTTTTTCATCTGCAATAGTTAAGACATTCTGTGCAGTGAAACAGTTGAGCGCAGGATTATGAGTAAATACGAAGGTAAAAATTGCAAGAATGGATACAATATTCCATCCCGTTGATGTTCTCTCTCTCACTTCTATTTTCCTAATAATATACTGTAACTCTGTGTTGGATTTTATATGTTTTTATAAACTTGATGAAGGTTCAGAGTGAACCGAAACCGATTGGTTTTATATGTTGAAAATATGTGCAATAAAGTTGTTTTAAAAATTAAGTTATTTTATTATAATTTTGTATATTCACAAAGTGTTTGCTATATATGAAGGGTGGGGGAGAGGGGTGGTCTACAAGGGTTTTTAATCAATTATATTTATTACATATTTTGTTACTTAGTCGTTTTAGACTGTCGATATCTAATTATTTTGGTATTCCCAGTAGGCTTATTACCAGGGGTTTGTAATTTGTTTCAATATTGTTCAGGGAAAAACCTTGCAAGTAATACGAATTCTTTATGACCGAATTTTATGGCCAAATCGTTATTATGATATATGGGATTTCTTTAAATTATTTTTTGTTGTATTTTGAAGGGATGTGTTTACATTGGTATAGGGATGGTCATTATATAAACTATATACATATTTTAATATCAGAATTGTTATGAAAATTATAATGGATTCAAAAGCGGAGACAAATGATTATAATTGCTTATTCATTACAATTTTTTTAGTGAAGCGGGTAATTTCAAAGGATTCTAGTTTGTCAAGTTTATGACCTGTATTACAAGTATGGAGAATTTTAACGTCTCTGTCTTTATCAAACGAATGTTTGTTTCATAATGATGAAGCATCAGACTTGCGTCCATCAGGAAGTGTTTATGGAGTCTGTGTGTTATGTAATCTAAGATTATTTTTTGATTTTCAATATACTTATTTTCCATGAAGAGGTGAATCATTTAAATTTACTGAATTTAATGTTAATGTTCTTTATACAAATAGAACGGCTTCATATGAGCCTCATATTTTTTTCCTCATATGGATGTTAAAAATGTTACCTGGCTATTGTAGACTTAGAGCCCTTGTGTTTTCTCGATAGGGAAAAAAATTGTTACTTAAAAACCCTAATAATCTAAGGTTGATTTGATTTTTGATTTTATGGATTCTTTCGTAATCCTCTAACTGGCAAGGGCTTATAACAATACCCTTTTATTTTCCTAACTAACTAGTACTGCGGCCCATTTGGCCTTATTACTATTACCATCGAATGTTATACTTACTTGGCTGAATTTACCTTACATTAATGAGTTTTATAAATTCTTAACTGGATTAAAAACCTTATACAAATGACAGGGAAAAGAAAAAACAATAAGTTCTGAACTTTTTACTCTACTTTGCCATTATGATTTACTCAATGTAAGTTTATCATTTTTTCATCTTTCTGCTGCATCCTTTTCGCTTCGGTGGTCCTGCATATCTACATGATCGAAAAAAACGTTTGGGAGAATTACATTTTGTGACATTAAAAACGATACATTGTCAATTATAATCTTCTTCTTCTTCTATTTCTTCGCTGTCGCTCTCATCATTCTCATGGAACTTCATGATGAGTTGTTTGGGCATCCTATGTTTGTAGTTGAAAGCGAGATCCGTTGGCGAGTTGTAATTACCCAGCGCTTTAAATAACGGATTATCCGGATTTAGTAATCTAAGGTTGTGGTGAAGTGTGTGCTTATGTATGAAGATGCGATTCCATGTTGCCAGCTCCAACCCTCTAAGAGCTGACTTTGATATATAATTTTAAAACAGTTTTCTGCGTATAGTTCTGGTGTAGCCGTCAATTACCTGATACCAAGAACTACTGAGCTTAGCTCCATAGTCTCTATTCTATTAATGTTTACGGTATTTTTATGAAATTCCATTGCCTCGAAAAAGATATGGGTTCAACATTAGCAGATTTTTTTTTTCAATATTGGCAACAGAATATGAGCACAGTTGCCTGTAAAAGGGCAGCGCAGATGACTGTTGGACAATCACACTATCCATTATGGCATAACTAAAGGTATGCTAGGATTACCGTATCTAAGACCCGTGAAGCTTCTCATTGTCAAACCATGGAAAGCTACCTCGTCGAGAGCATTCTAGGTTCTAAGCTGGTAGACACTTAGTTTCTCAGGCCTGGCAGAATTCTAGAGGCTGAAGTATTTATAGAACTGTACCAAATACTTCAAATAAAAAAGTGGCCTTACTCTTTCCAATCTGCATTCTTTTTTTGGTGCTTCTCCAGACAATTGCGTAGTAGAAGTCAAATGTCCAATATACATATGGCCTTAAGAAGATATTTCACGGACGCCATGGAAAAACCCAGTGATAGGTACATAGCTCACATTCAATTTGTGTAGCAAAGCCTGACTTTGGAAGTTTAAAAGATATTTTGTGTGTTGCATAGAATATGATCAAAATTACTGCCAATGGACAAGTGCTTTACATTTTTGTCCCAAGCTATTTATAAGAAATCAACATTTATATAGTTTCAAGCGTTTAAATAAATCTCTTTTTTATCCCATTTTTTTATCTCCTGTAATGAGTTTCTGTAGCGTTAAATAAAAAAAAATACAAAAGGATAATTTCCACCAGTCTTTTCGTCAAATGCTTTGTTCATAATGTTACTATTTTCATTGGTTTTTCCCTCAGTTTACATTGTAAGACTTATCGGGGTCTCTTTGTTTATCAACGGTAAGAAATACATTGCAGTATCCATCACAAACTATAATAATATTGTAATCAATTATGGGAATGTGATTTCGATCAGTGATGCATTCTGAGCATTTGGAATTCTCTAAATCTACTTATGACACGCTCTATGTGAATACGCAATGTGGCAATTCTTTTGGACTGCTTCACTTCTTCGCGGCTAGAATGAATGTTTCCAAAAACACTTGGTGAGCGAATCAGTTTTCAGTCCATCTGCCGCAAAATATGGGGAATATTTTTAAAACCCCAAACAATAGTGAAGTGCAAGAATGGCAAAAGAATCGTCGAACCTAATTTTTTAAAGTGCAATTAATACATTAACTGTTTCTGTAGGTACCTTTGCAACAACAATAGAAATAATATGGTACATTTCCTTAGGGATTCCTAAACAGAATCCATCCTCTCTCTCTATGACTAGGATGGAAGATTGTCTCATGGTCAGATTTAAGACTCCAGTATCAATCTCAGAGGGAGTGTGGTCTGAATCATTGTTCACGGAACTAGTGGAGATAATATCTATGTTATCACAATGAGTAGGCAAGCCACCTTTGACAGAAATAGGCTTTGCGGTAACGACTTCAATGGGGAGAAAGCTTTCAGGTATGATTTTCACGGCCAAATGTTTATATTGCTTTTGGAATATTATGCCGTGTTGCACTACTTCCTTCTTTATCCAAAGTTTCGGACAGTTTGCAGTGTCCGCCATCAGGGCAAATGTGTAATCTAAGGTTGACTTTTTTTTGATTTTATTGATTCTTTCGTAATCCTCTTAAATACCCTTTCATGTTTCTAACTGACTAGTACCGCGGCTCATTTGGCTTTATTACTATTACCATCTGATGGTTGTATTTACTTGAATGATTTTACGTTACATTCATGTGTTTTATGAGGAAAAATTCTTAACTTGATAAAAAACCTCATTTATAAGGTTGATGTGAAATGTGTGTTTAATTATGAAGATGGGATACCGTGTTGCCAGCTTCAACCCTCTAAGATCTGACATTAACGTATAATTTTCAAGTGGTTTTTTTTGCGTGTAGTTCTAGTGTAGCCATCAATTACCGAATACCAAGAACTACTGAGCTTAGCTGCATCGTCTCTATTAATATTTACGGGATTTTTGTAAATTTTAATGGCATCCGTAATCAGACGTGCTCTATGTGTATTGGGTCTCCCCAGGTCTTCAGGAAGAAATCCAAAGTAATGCCCGGTGTCAATTAAATGCTCGGCAATTAACGATTCGTCAGGTTGGCCGAGTTTACAAGCTCTAAAAGGTTCAGATATCCTACTGGAGATTGTCTGTTCCGTTTGACCTAAATAAACCTTGTCACATCCGTAACAGCCAAGTTTGTAAACTCCATCTCTTTCCAGAGGAAACTTAGTTTCTGTAGGCCTTGGTAAGTCCTGTATTTTAGTTGTGGTTCCGAAGAAAATTTTGATGCTTTCTTTCCTTAGTTCCTTAGATTAAACATTTGCCCTGATGATGGACACTGCAATGCTGTCAGAAATGTTGGCTAAAGAAGGAGGTAGCGCAACACGGCATAAAACCCCCCAAAAACAACCCACAATAGGGAACAAGCTGTGTTTGTCATTGTTGGCACAGTTGAAGTAGATTTACTTCTATAGGTAACGCGACACCGATTATCTACTTGAACTGCCTTATAAACCATTTAATGACTGCAATTAGCAGGTTTCAGAAGGTAGTGAGCGGCTGTTGAGTGGAGGGCTCTAGATGTAGAGGGCTCTGGGTCTAATGTTTCAATTTTTATTGGCTCTTCCATTCTCATAGCGTATTTTACTAACTCGGTACGCAATTTTTTTTTCATGTTTGCCTTAGGATTGATAAAATTTTTTTGATATGCAAACATATGTTGGATCACATTTTTTTAAAGCTGATTTTGCATTCCATTATTTTGAATTATTACTGTTTTTTTTTATAAATTTTCAGACGGTCTTCAATTTTAAGTAGAAACTGTTAGATTCTATTCTATTTTATATATGTGTGTAGTTATTGTTTTTGTGTTTAATTCGTAGAACTACATTTTTTTTAAGAAATTTAATTCAAATCAAATTTAATAATATAATTTTAAAGTTCTGCAAGTATGTTTTGGTTTTTGTTATTGTTACAGATTTATCGGCTTTCAAGGCCATTTTAAGACTGTGGTTTTAGCCACGTTTAGACGATTTTTTTATATGATTCTATACTGTATTCATTGTCTTGTATTTATTTGATTCTATACTGCTACATCATTATTAAACAATTAAGATAACATTAAAATGTGGGGAAAACAGACTTTAAAATACCCCCACAGAATATGAAATCTATTGTCACAATTATGTTATCAGTAAATCGGTTTTACCGACAATAAATCATTTTAAATTGGGTGAGGGTAAAATAGAATCATATAAATAAAGTCGTCTAAACGTGGCTAAAACCACAGATTGAAAATGGCCTTGAAAGCCAAAACAGCTGTAACAATAACAAAAACTAAAAAATACTTGCAGAACTTAATAATTATACTATTAAATTTGATTTTAATAAAAAAAATATATTTGTATAAATAAATATATGTGTATATCAATACAAATTGATCGTATGGGAAGTGTGAGATTGCAATAACCTCCCCTCATCATAGAAAAATGCTTTTACTGTAATTATTTAACTTTACTAATTTAAGCAATAAAATAAATGTCAATGAACAAATTCACTCAATGTCAACATAACTTGTCGGACGGTATTTCACCGCCAAAATTTTTCGTACACATTTTATTATCATTATTTGTGAACCTTTTATTATAGAATAATTATTTTGTCTTTGGTATTATTTGTCTATGACATCATTTTAGTTCTGTCATCGTTTAAGGATAATATTTATTGGATTGAAATATATGTTAGATATTATGTTATGTAATCATTAAATTTGTGATATAACAGTCACCGGAGTCGTCATCTCGGCAGTACTATCACGAAAGTGCGTAAAATATAATCCGATGTCTAATTCTAACCAACCAGTCGAAGCGGTAAGTGCAATTACTTTCAGCTGTCACATCGTGAGGCTTTTGTGCAATTCACCATAACTGTTGGAGTTCTAAAACTGTTGTTTAGATCTCAGTGTTAAGTTTGTCACCTCTAGTCATCTCACGTCTAGTCACATCTCACACAAAAGTAGTTAAGACTATGAGGCCTCGTATTTTCCTAATAGTTCCGTATCTTCGCTAATTACTGATATTCAATCTACAACAATCTGGTAAGAAAAGGAAAATTTTTATTAGATCTAATGAGAACAGTCTTAATCCAGCAAAACTAATCCTTTTTACAATTAGTAAAACGAGAGGAGACCGGAAGGAGGTCACCCTCGCAGATATAAAAGATCGGCTAGAAGGCACCCGCTCGATAAGTCCGCGATGGTCTTGTGCAGTCTGTTTTAATTGGAGAAGGGGTGTTGATTCGCGACGAAGGTGATGTTATCTTAACAAAAAATACGCGTGGCGTATGTTTTTATTAAATTCCCATTGTGGGATGTGATTATTCTGTAAAACTTGAGTAAAGAGGGTGAAACGTGACCGTGAAGCCATGTTCTTTTCGAGAACGTCGTGTTGAAGTGAATCAGAAAACGTGAAAACCGTAATAACGCTAAATGCGTGATTATGAACCACGTGCCCGCTTCGCTCCTTACTATAAAGAATATAAATTATATCAAAAAAATTCTGATTAAATAGAATTTAAAGATTTAAGAACTTCACGTTAAAAAAATGTCTAAGACTTGTTACCGTAATTATATAAGTGAAAATCAAAACTCAATCATAAATAATGTTAGTTATTTTTGGAAATACTCGAAATCTCTTATAGAAGGTGATTCTGATTTCCCGAGTATTATGCACCATTATAGCAGCCATAGCAATAATACTGATGGTATTGTTAACTTGTTTGCAAATTTTTTTAAAGTGTGTATTCAACAGATTCTAATAATGCTCCTGTTCCAACAACAACTCTAGATGAAACTCTTGATATTACACTGTGTACCATAAGTCTTTCTAATGTAATTACTAAAGTTAAATCCTCAGATATCCACAAATCTGCGGGTTCGGATAATATCCCAACAATATTTATCAAATAATGTATAAAAGCAATTGGTCTTCCATTATCCAAACTTTTTAATCTATCTTTATCCAGTGGAAGTTTTCCCGATAAGTGGAAAATTAGTTATCTGACTCCGATTTTCAAAAAGGGTGGTAAAAGTGATGTTTGTTATTTCAGACCCATATGCATTCAATCCACCATACCGAAACTCTTTGAAAGCCTGATACTTGACAAACTTTTTACACAAATAAAAACTGTTATATCACCTGGCCAGTTTGAATTTATGCCAGGTAGAGGTACTCATTTCAAATTAATTATTTATGAAAATTTTATATCCAAAGGTTTAAAAAAAAAACATGTAGACTCTGTCTATATTGATTTTAGTAAAGCCTTTGATACAATTTCCCATAAAATTCTCATTTGGATATTAGGAAAGCTTGGTATACGTGGCAATATATTAGCCTGGTTTGAAAGCTATCTTACTGGAAGACAACAAATTGTTAGAATAAAATCCTCCTCGTCGGAAAAAATTAATGCAACAAGTGGAGTTCCACAGAGTTCACACCTTGGCCCAATCTTATTTAGCTTGTTTATAAATGATCTTACAAAAATATTTCATGATGTGTCTATCTTATTTTTTGTTTATGACCTCAACATTTATAGAACTATTCAAAATATTTACCATTGCAACATTCTTCGAGACAATATCAAAAATATACAAAGTATTAATTTGGTGTAGTGAAAATAGACTTTACTTAAATATCTCCAAATGTCAAATAATTAGATTTTTTCGAATAAAAAATCCAGTGATTTTTTATTATTTATTTATATTATTTAAACGCCCATAGGGCTTTTACATATAATAATGTACATATTTATTTTTTTAGTTACACAGATTACATTTGAAAAAAATCAGTGTTAACAAAATACAGGTTACATAAAAAAATATCAGTGTTGACAAAATATGTTACATAAAATATAAGTGTTTAAAAAATATAGGTATGGATAGAGTACAAATAAGAGAGACGAACAATAGAAAATCTGCCGAAATCCTCCAAATCAACCATAATGATAATAAGAAAGTAAAACAATAGTTTACAAATTAAATAAAAAATAGTTACTAATTACTATTAGTTAACATACTCCGTTTAAAGTTTGCCAAGTTCAAATTATTGTCAAATACATTTATATTGTTTAAGTATTTGTTACCAAGACTGTGTAAACGTTGTATTGGAGAGTGAAAACTATAGTTGGAATGAGATGTATGTATGTAATATGTTGATTTTTGCCTAGTTGTTCGTGTAGGTATGTGTAGATTTATTAAATGCAGGAGTTCGCAACAATCGAATTTAGTGTTCAACAATTTTAATAAAAAGGTTAGGTCGTTTATTTTTCTTCTGTTTTCTAATGTCGGAATATTTAAAAGATTCAATAATGACTGGTAATTTATGTGTTCTAAAGGGATGTTACATGATGTTATTTAGGATGTTAATGAATACATTGTAGAAGGGCGACCAAACTATGGAGTTATGTTCTTTAAGGCTTCTAACAAGGGATATGTACAATAGTTTTATGATTTGTAAAGATTAAAAGTTTTTAATATAAAACCTAATGTTTTCATACCCTTATTCACAATTTGTTGAATGTGGGCCGTAAAATCTAGTTTCTCATCCATTATTATGCCAAGATCTCGCATTTTCTTTACTCTTTCTAATCTTGTTTTATTTCTTGAATAGCCAAAAAAAAGAAACCTTTTCTGGAAAAGGTCAAAATTTTGCATTTTTCTACATTTAAATATAAATTGTTTTGTGAAAACCAGTTATTTAGCATGTCTATATTAGATTGAAGAACTTGACAGTCGTTAAAGGATGTTATTTCTTTATATAATTTAATATCGTCGGCGAATAGCAGTACATTGACATTTTTAAAGCAGTTGACTATGTCATTTATAAAAAAACAATAAATAAAATTGGGCCAAGATGACTATCTTGCGGTACGCCACTAGTGGCCAAAAATGGTTTAGATAAAAAAGATTTTATTTTAACAAGTAAAGTTCTACCAGATATGTAGCTACTTAACCAGCTTAACATATTTGCTCTGATTCCTATAGCATGAAGTTTTTGGATCAGTACTTTGTGAGACACTTTATCAAAGGCTTTCGAAAAATCAGTATATATACAGTCAACTTGTTTATTTTTAGAAAAAGACTCCAATATATAGTTTTGAAACAGTAGTAAATTTGTTGTAGTTGATTACAACATTGATAACAATGCATTACAACATTCATAACAATGCTCTTGAGATATTAACACAAATAAAAGACTTAGGCATCACTTTTCAATCAAATCTTTAATTTGTTAAACACATAACAGAAATCTCTAATAAGGGCTTAAAAATGATGGGATTTATAACTAGGCTAACCAGCAATTTTAACAATATAAAGTACATTAAACTGTTGTATTTTGACTATGTAAGAATTCAACTTGAGTACAATTCTCCAGTCTGGAACCCACATAATATACATGTACAAGTTGTTGAAGGAATACAAAACAAATTCTTGCGTTTTATAAATTTTAAAATGAGTATCCCAGCAATTATGTTGAACTACAACATTCTGTTAAATTATATGAATTAGCTCGAATTGTCAAACAGAAGAATTTTCACTGACTTGGTATTTCTATATAAAATTCTAAATGATTTAGTTGATAGTCCGGTATTGCTAGAATTGGTAAGCTTCCGGATTTCACAACGTAATAATAGAAGTCAGGATTTATTTCAGTGCAGTAATTCTAAGACTAACTACCATATGTATTCATCTTTGCCCTGAATACTTATGAAGGGAAACAATTATACCAAGTCAGTGGACATCTTCAATTTATCTTTAAAGAAATATAAAAATTTGTTATTGAAGCAATTCAGTTATGTACAATAAATAATGTATATTTCTTAATATCCTCATGTAAAAGCCCCGAATAAGGGCGTTAATAAATAAATAAATAACATATCTTAACCCACGCCCGTGAGAAGGTATAGTAGGCGATGTCTGGTTTCAGACATACTTAACTATTTTATTTTTGTTTGGCGTGCCCTAAGGGCAAATTCTGATTCCAGACCGACGGATTCCAGAAGGATTCTAGGTAGCAGTTGGCTACTTAGCACGTGTACACGCTTGTTCTTATTTTTTACGGGTGCATTATTTTGTGTGTATTTTTGTCAGTTATTATACAGTTTTTTATTGCTCCTATCACTAAGTCACGTTATATTTCTTGCTATCAAATTGTAAAAAAATACATGTTTGATGTTTTTATTGTATTCAAACTTCATTAAAGTTTTTGATTGATGTTCACGACAGAGGAGTCGTGGAGTACGGTACGAGAATAACATAAATACGACTATTTTGTTTTTTAGAATATCTTCTTAACATCAAAATCTAATAGCAGTTCACATAAAATGGATCTTGTGACCTCAGATGTCAGTGTCATAAAATTAGAACCGGAGCCAATCCCTGAAGAAGAAAGTCCAGCATTATTGCAGTTCGAGATGGTCAAACAAGAGACAGAAGAAACTATTTCGATCGAATGTAAACCAGAGCCTCTACCGGCAGAGGAACATACGCAAGAAAGTGACGCATTCTCTGAAATAGATATTGACTTTCCTGATATTAAAAAGGAATGTTTGGTTTATCTTGAAAGGATCGACCAAAATCTTGGTAAGCTATAAATTTATTCTTCCAATGACTTCTCCCATCCAAGATTAGTAACAGCTCAGCAGAAACAAATTAAACCAGTTACTTCGGTTTTGATGCATGGTTATTGATGTCACGTCCTTTGTTCAATCTACCTCTAGAAAGTGATTCGGGTTATCTTTCTATTGGCATCTAGTTTTTGGCCATTCGATGTAGAACCTCTAATCTTCTCGCCCTCATCTGCCCAAAGTATATCTACGCCTACATGGATAGATTCACACTTTGTGTTTTCTTTTTCTAATCTTCCGTATCGATGCTGTACAAACTTTCCTGTTATTTTCGTCATGAAGTAGAAAACATAACTACGAATTTTTCGGATTTCACGTATATATACGAGTATAGTTTACGCTCAAGGTTACAAAAGTGCTGTGAATGAGCGACAATTAGGTGAACGTGCATATATGAAATGAAATTGAATTTTCTTTTAATCAATATCGCTTTTCTAAATAACCACAACATATTTATTCTGTTTTTCTTTTCAGATTTTGTTTCGTCGAAAATATCTGTTAGTGATGCAAAAAAGATCTTATTTTCCTGCCCTACTTGTACCTACCAGCCTAGCTGTAAAAGTGATCTGATAACGCATATTAGAATCCACAACGTTGAGAAACCATTCTTATGCTTGGAATGCACGTACAAGAGCTCTACAAAAAGCCAAATGGTTTCTCATGCTAGAACGCACACTGGAGAGAAACCATTCTCGTGCTCTGAATGCACGTACAAGTGCTCTGAAAAAAGATATATTGCTTATCATACAAGAACCCACACCGAAGAGAAACCATTCGAGTGCTCGGAATGCACGTACAAATGCTATCATAAAAGCAGTATGGTTTCACATACTCGAACCCACACCGGTGATAAACCTTTCTCGTGCTCAAAATGCACGTATAAGAGCTCTAGAAAATACTCTTTGCTTTCTCATGCTCGAACCCACACCGGTGAGAAACCATTCTCATGCTTGGAATGCACGTACAAGAGCTCTACAAAAAGCCGAATGGTTTCTCATGCTAGAACCCACACCGGTGAGAAACCATTCTCATGCTTGGAATGCACGTACAAGAGCTCTACAAAAAGCCTAATGGTTGATCATGCTAGAACCCACACCGGTGAAAAACCATTTTCATGCTCGGAATGCACGTACAAGTGCTCTAAAATAGTCAACATGGCTCGTCATACTAGAACCCACACTGGAGAGAAAGCATTCTCGTGCTCGGAATGCACGTACAAGAGCTCTGATAAAAGCAGTATGGTTTCTCATACTCGAACCCACACCGGTGATAAACCTTTCTCGTGCTCAAAATGCTCGTACAGGAGCTCTAATAAAAGCAATATGGTTCGTCATACTAGAACCCATATTGGCGAGAAACCATTATCGTGCTCGGAATGCACGTACAAGTGCTCTCATATAGGCAACATGGTTCGTCATACTAGAACCCACACTGGAGAGAAACCATTCTCGTGCTCGGAATGCACGTTCAAGTGCTTTGATAAAAGCAGTATTAGAACACATACTAGAACCCACACTGGTGAGGAACCTTTCTCGTGCTCTGAATGCACGTACAAGTGCTCTAAAAAAAGCTATTTATTGTTACATATTAGAACCCACACTGGAGAGAAACCATTTTCGTGCTCAAAATGCACGTACAGGAGCTCTTGAAAAAGCTTTATGGTTTCTCATGCTAGAACCCACCCCGGTGAGAAACCATTCTCCTGCTCGAAATGCTCGTGAATGGCAATGGAAAGTAAATCTAGACAAAAAAATCAACCCTTACTGGATCAAATTATGGGAAAGCTGAATTTTCGCAGGTGAATAGTACCTATTTGCAGAAAGTATTTTCACAAAAGTCCCTACTCTTCTCCCGATGGCTTCTTCACCCGCGTTTCCTCAATCATTTTATTTGAGAGTTCTACTAAAGCCATTATATCTCATCAACTAAAACATATATCAGTAAATCGTTTCCAGAAACGAAGTCCTTATAATATTACCTTAAAATATATATTTTTTTTTCATTTGTAATAGTAATGACAATCTTTGCAGTGAAACAGTTGAGCGCAGGATTGTGATGAAATACCAAAGTAAAAAGTACAAGAATGTATACGATATTCATTATTTAGTAAAAAATAAATAAATCTAAATTTACTCGATAATCTAATAGATTTGTCGTATAGCTCCATTTCAAACATATTCCCCTCCCCTCCACCTATGGTATTATTTTAGGTATAATACCTTATATGCAATATGTAAAAAGATGTACCGTACCTAAAGGATGGACGTCATATATTATTATTTTAACATATTTTTAGTATTGTGCAAAAATTTAGTTTTTTTATTTTTTTACTATCAATATAAAGTTTTTTTACAGTGTTTTTTCGATGTCTGTCTCGCTAGGATAAAACTGTGTCGAGACAGACGTATTGAACAAATAAATTAATGTTTACATATTATTTGATACAGATAATTTCATTACATTAAAGACAATGTGAAAGTGTTAAAAAATAATAAATGATAAATTGGTTAATCAGCATCTAGTACATACTTAAGAGGTGATTTTTATAAAATTTTTGACTTCGGATCTGTCTTGGCTGATGATCCAATACTTGATGTCTGTTTTATATTTCTAAAAGAATTCGTTCAGTCTAATGGCTAGTGGGAGAGAATTATACAGCCTTGTTGCAAAATATCTAAATTTTTCTGGCCAAAAGTTGTTTTAGCGAAAGGTATTTGTAAGAGATAATGTCCTTTGGTTCTAGTATCACGAACAGTTTGGACATTGTCAAAAGTAGTTTTGTGTTTGAAGAGGTATGCTAGTATGTTTTTGGCATAAAGTTGCCTAATGTCCATAACATATATGTTCCTAAAGATTTCATCCGAGCTGCTTGTGATTGGTAGTTTGAGGATAATCTTTATTATAAATCTCTGAGCTTTAGATATTGGATCAATGGCGACAGCGTTTGCTCCTCCCCATGCTGTGATACCACAATCTATTAAAGATTGGCAAAGTGCATATGAGATTGTTTTTAGCTGGCTTAGGTTGAGAAAGTTGCGAGTTTGTCTAAAAAAATAAATGAATTTTGTTTGCTGTAGTGGTTATATGTTGTTTCCACTTCAAATTGCTGTCAAAAATAATACCCAAGTATTTAATTTTAGTTACCTGTTCTAAATAAGGGCAATCACGTGTTATCGTATTTGTCAGGTTGCAAGCACATTTTTTAATTTGATTTTCTGCGGTTCTTAAGGAACGATTAATACTAAATTCAATGTATTTAGTTTTGGTCACATTCGTTGTTAGTGTATTATTGTTGAACCATCTTTTAACAACAGTTATGCCCCTATTAGCTTTTATATATACATCATTCCAATTGCTTGATTTGAAGAGGAGAATCGTATCATCAGCGAAACTTACAATTTTGGCATCTATTTGAAGATTGCATAATTCATTAATGTATATTATGAACAGGGTAGGACCTAAAACGCCACCTTGAGGCACGCCGTAGCTTATTGGTAATTGATTGCTATTGCAGTTGTTGATTTTCACACTTTGCTTTCGGTTTGATAGATAATCTCTGATAATAGTAAGTTCATCACCATTTATACCAATATTTATTTATTTATTTGAGGAACATAAACAGTATTTGTAATACAATATACATAAGAGGATAACAAAAAAACAGACCAATTATTAATGTTCACAGATAGATATTCAGAACCATAAAACTAACCTGTTAACTAGAATATTTAATAAAAATAGAAAGAAAAAAACAGAGTAAAGCAGCAAATAAGAAAAATAATAATACGAATGTAAATTCAACAAACGATAAACCTATAATATACCTACCATAAACAGCAATTAATAAAAGTGATTATAACTTTACTTAAGTAGACCTGGGTTGGAACGGGAAAGGATAGATATATTAGATAGTTTTATTATATATATTAGATAGTTTTTATAAAAGTTTAGAGTGAGAGATAGTATCAAATGCTTTGCACAGGTCTAAGAATATTGATATGCATTTTGATCCCTTGCCTATGTTTTCATTTGTGATAGTATGTTATTTTGTTCAAGGTATTCAATTAGTTGATTATTAATAGTTTTTTCAAAGACTTTACATAGTGAATTTAGTAATGAAATTGGACGATAGTTAGTTATGTCCGCTCTAGAGCCTCCTTTATGTATTGGGATTATGATTCCGTGTTTTAGATTGTCGGGGAATCGGCCTTTTAGGATGCTTAGGTTAATAAGATTTGATGGAGTGGTTATTTCTGATACAAGTTTTTTTAAAGCGATATTTGATATTTCGTACAAGCCAGTTGAAGACGAGTTTTTTTAATGAGTTTATAATCAATCTAGTATCTTCATTTAAAATTTGTTTAAGACTAAAAATGCATCACGTAAAAAAAATATTTATGTAATTAAAACCTTAATCTATTTATCAAGATACAATACATGTCAATGAATAAATCAAAATTATTAATTGAGAGATTTTTTACAATAAATTTAATACTTACCAGTTTTGTAAGACAATATTTAAAATACAAGTGTAAAAACAACTGAATGAATAAATAATTTTTAAAAATGTTGAGAGCAGGGTTTTTAAAAAAGGCGAAGTTCAAGAATTTATACGATATAATTAAAATACTGAAGGAAACTGAGAATAAAGCTCTATCAACATTTGTGGGTCAGAATCAAAACTAACTGCACAAACTACCGCCTGTCAATTTCGATCACGTGGATGCTACAGATGACAGTGCTACTATTCTCGATCTATGTTAACACTCCCGTACCGGACGGGGGGAACACACTTACACTAACGAGAGTTTTATGCTATATCTAAGTTGTTTTTTACACCACATACTCTGTAATTTAGGTAATCCTAAAAAAAACTATTTGGTTATCGATCTGCATTTAAAAAATATATATTTTATTTCTAGTTTCTCAGATATTAAATAATTTGTACAAAATTCCGCCAAAATTCCTATCCCTGCCCCGCACCTCAGCTTCTTAGCATCGGCTAAAATTCCCCCGTCCCCATCCCTACTCCCCGCTCTCCACCGCGAACGATCCAGCGAGCTGCGAACTGGACCGTAAAAGTTGCATTTTATGGAAAAGGCTAACTCCCGGTCGCGTACACTGCACTACTGGTATTTCCTTTTGCGATGCTAAAATGTTCACTTGCCGGACTAAGATCGGCCTGTCTGGCGTCCATCCGGTAAATTTTTCATGTTTAGAGACAACATTAAAATTATGTCTGTCTCTGTTTCTCGCATGGAAAAGAAATCGGTCAGAAAGAGACACATATTTTGTTTACATCTTTAAGTCATTTGAAGGAACTTGAATGAAAACAGAGTACTATATGGTTAAAAAGTCTATCGCAAACGTCTGTTAAATTTTATATTGGGTTTTAGTTGCTAATTCTCTAAATTTTCGTGGTAAATAATTCTCTGCAAAACCGGACTAGTTTCACCCTGCTATAGGCATCTTCAGACTGGTAAGTAGTTCATTCATACTTATAAAATAGTGTTTATAAATTAATATCTATTTCAGGGTTGTAAAATATTTATTCTGTACTTTTAATATTAGGATTTATGTAATCAGTCGGCATGTTTTTATTGCAGTTTCTTACGGCATATTTACCAATGTTTTAAATTAGATCATAAAATTCTATGGTTTTAATTAATTTGTGTGAAAACCGCACAAGAGCCCCAACAGTCCTATCCAGTGGAACTATGGCATCCCCAATTGGGGTATTTTGTGATGCTGAAGATAGTGGGGATGGGGAGGGGGAGGATATGGGAAAGACAAAGGTGGAAGTTTAAGAAATTTAAGCAAACATGCATATTCAAATCTAATTACCATATAGGCTTAAGTCATTTCAAGCAACGTTTGGATTCTACATGGTGGTCTTTTACTAGGGCAATACTGAAAGCATCTACCGCCCTGCAAATTGATATTATATATATTTTTTTATAAATATTACAGCATCTGTTGTCGAGAGGTAAGGCTCTAGACTAGTAAACCGGAGGTCGCGGGTTCTAATCCCGGTGTGCGCAAGTAAATTTTAATAGATTACTTTGTGATATTTCACAATTTACTGACCAGAATTCATTTTGAATGTTGCTTGAAATGACTTTTACCTTGTTTGGTGACCAGATCTGAATAGCCAGTTATTTCCCCACCTACCTCTTCTCCATCTCCTTACCCTCCCCACTACCTTTAGCCTTACAACATACCAGTAGCGGCTCGCGACTTTTGGGTGTACTATTAATTGAAATATTATCACTCTAGTAGACCTAAAAGTTACGAGCCGCCACTCCAACATCCCCCATTTGGGAATGCCATAGTTGCACTGGTTCCAGATGATTAGGAGCAGTTGGGACTGTTGTGGTGTATTTACATAGAAAAATCAAAAACAGGAATATCTGAGGTTACAATGAAAAATAAATTTCTCCACGTTTAAGTTTTAAAAATACCTTTTTTTTCACTATTTTCCAAAAATTCGTTTTATTTCGAACCCCTTGATATACAAACGAACCCATTATTTATGGTAAGGCAAACACTACGATTTTACCCTAAATGTAAATGTACTATTTAAAATCATAAATTAGGAATTATAACCTTCACTTACCTCTAAAAATTCCATAATATTCGAAATAACATCCGTACCTGGTTTAGTAGTGGTAGGTTTTTAAAACTTAAAAAATATATATTTATAAATATATCCATCATTTACAGACCACTCTGTCCAACAAACTAGCTACGCTGTAATCGCCAATCGCCAGTCGAGATTCAGAATCGAGGAGTTATGCTCGTTATCGGCCCGCCTTTCCTGTTTTGTATGGGAAAAGGCGCATTATTATCTAAATTCATTAGAATATTAACTACGACTTTATTTATGGAATTATTTAGATAATGACTTCTGAAACACGTTGAATATACTCCCCCCTAATTATTACTAAAACAAATTACGCAATATTATGCCATTAACATCCTTTAATAAGAAAAACAAATTGGGGGACCCTAGTGACCCCCCTTCGGATCTTATGTGATTTTTTTCTCTCCGGGACGAAAAGGAAGAACGTCTTGCTCGGCTGGGTTTCTGTCTCCGCTCACAATTCGGTACATTAGTAACTATTAACTCAGCTTTGGCATTAAAACCCATTTGAAACCGCCACGCCCACCTCCTTATTCTTATAGAAAACGATTAGTATGGCTTAAAGCTCAGATCTCATTGGTTGGAGCAGAATGATTGGTTTGATCTCTCGCTCTCTACCATAATGACTAGTGTAACAGAAAGAGATGACGGAATGTTGTCGTTTGACTGTATTCAAATCATTCAAACAAAATGAGAGTGATTTATTTTTTCACGCGGGTTGTCATTTGCTGCCGAAATACTATCATTTCGCGTCGAAATTATGCGTGTTAAAGTTGTTCGTGATGAAAATACAATATAAGCCAGTATAGTGTTAGCAAGTCACAAACATATATTTAACCTACTTACGTAAGTTCAAGTTTAAGGTGTATTAATAGTTTTTAGGTTGTTCGTTCGGGATTTTGAACAATGCTTCATACTTAGCATATGTCTTCCTCCACAACTTTTAAATGTTATTTATTATATTGACCAACTTATTCATGTTATTGATTAGTGTAATCCTGTATTATCTTATTGTTTTGGTGAAATTAAAGATTTTTAAACACATGTAACCATGAGTTCAAAATAGTAAGAAAAATGTCGGAATTCATCGTCGTACTGTCGGACAATCATGTTTTGGAAATTTTCTTCAGTGTTTTTGCAAATTTCTTGTCATTTTGGGTTTCTTCTTCTCAGATTTACAAGTTTTATCTTAAGGAAATGCACTAAAAAGATTATTTTGTTTGGCAGATGAACCTTGCCCTTGGAAAAAATTTCGACATTTTTCTGCTTCAAGGATATTTTTATTTTTAAAATATATTTTTGGGCTAGCGAATGAATGTAGTAGGCCGAGAGCAATTATATTGTCTATGGTTACGTCTTATATTTAGATGACCTTGAGTTTTTTCTACCTTGTCTACTGCTCTTTTCCGCACGGTAAGTACTGCTTGTATATCTGTGGTTAAGTACTGAATAATTCTGTTCTATACAAAAAAAGCACGAAGATATCGATCTAGAGAGTGGTATATTTATGCCATGGACCTATCTGTCATAACACGTCTCTTATATTTCGATTAGTTTTTCAATAATTAAATTTGAAAAATACCCGCAACCGCCGACGCATGCTCGTTAACACAAATACGAATGTGAATTTATATAATCTGATGTCTGATTCTAACCAACCAGTCGAAGCGGTAAGCGCAATTACTTGTAAGTTGTGACCTTGTGAGCCATTTATTCAATTCACAATCATAACAGGACTTAAAACTCTTAAGCCGGTTGTTAGGATCTCAATTCTACGTTTGGTACCCACCTCTAGTCACAAAAAACAATCCACATCTAAAACAAACGTAGTTGAGACCCGGTATATCAGTAGCTCCGTATCCTCGCTAAATACGATATGCATCACTCAAATTTAAGCAAACGAAATCGGTTCAAAGCAGTTCCATTTAAAGACGGCAAGCCGTTTGGAGTGACACTTGTTAAGTAGACATTTACATAAATAATATCTGCTTTGAAATTTACGTACATTGCCTACTTTTATCATTATCAAATTGGATGCCTTATTGAGCTCAAACTCATTCTAAAACAGTCCGGTAAGGTATTTAAAAGATTTTAAAGGTTCTAATGTGGCAACAGTTTGTGTTCAGCGGTTATTTTGTCATAATTTTAATAATAGTACCCTGAATCCAGCAAAAAAATACTATTCATAATTTAGTATCCTTGCACGTAGGACCATTAACTCGTAAATTAAACCGGCGTAGAATAAACTGACACTGTTCGGTGACATTTCGAAACATCGCGAAGACTCTTTTAAAATTAAGTTTTTAAAAAACGTGAAATTTTGGTTATATCTGTTCTTATGACCTTTATACGGATTTCGTAAGCTCGACATTCCAACAAAACTGGGCAAGCAACCGATATTGTCAAGCATAATGATTAGACCTAGAAGAACGTCACTCACCTTTTCACATGTGATAAATATAACGAAAGCATTAAGCAAATTAAACTCAGGTTTCGTGGATCGAGACAATACTGTTTTTAGTAATAAAATCCATTGTCCTGGATTGATATTCACGACAGAGTAGTCATAAATTGCAATAGTGATATAGCATATCAACGATTATTTCTTTTTTCAGAATATCATGCTAAAATCAGCATCAAATTACAGTTAACCTGAAATGGATCTTGTGACCTTAGATGTCGGTGTCATAAAGACAGAACCGGACACAATCCCCCAACAAAAAAGTCCAACATCACCTTATGAAGCATTATTGCCGTTCTGGATTGTCAAACAGGAGACAGATGAAGCTACTGCGATCGAGTGTGACCCAGATACTCTAGTGGTAGAAGAACATGCCCAAGATTTCTCGGAAATAGATATTGACTATCCTGACATTAAAAAGGAATGTTTTGTTCATCTTGAAAGGATCGACCAAAGTCTCGGTAAGCTATTAACTTATTCTTCCGAAGACCTCTCCTATCGGACATTAGTTTACTCCGCAGAATGCTGCCCCAAAAAGCTCTGGAGAAATAACTCAAACCAGTAACTTCAGTTTCGATACGTATCTTCGCTAGAATGTGATTTGGTTTATCTTTCAAATGGCAGCTAGTTAAATTATTGGCCATTCGATGTAATACTTCTAATTCTATCACCTTCATCTGTGCAGAGTTATTTTAGGCCTGCATGAGTAGATTCACTTGAGGCGTGTTGAAACAAAGACAGCAATCTCCACTTCTTTTCATTTTGAGTAAAATGCAATAGATGTTTTTTTTTGTATTTTTCCAATAACTTAACTATAAAGTATAGTTTTTGTTACAAAATAATTATAATATTTCCATAAGTTACCCTCTTTGTACATTTTATTGCGATTAATTGGTAGATTATTGAGTTATTTCCAATAAATCGATGCATATTGCTGCTTTTGTTCTGAAAGGTTGGACACTGCCGGTTTTGTTCCAAACATGTGGATTTTGCTAGTTTTGTTACGAACTGAAAAGGCCTTTTTTTTAGGTTACAGTAAAACACGGAAATCAGTTATAAGTATCATTTTACATATTTATTCGGAAAGACATATTCTACAACACAAGACAATTTACATATTGCAAATTTACCTAGTGCAATGCAATAGATTCCATATTTTGAAAAAAATTAGGCAAAGTAACAACACATGCAAAGTAACAACGGTACAAAAATAAGAACAGAACAGAAAATAAATTAATGCTAATATATAACTCTTAAAATAATTAATTACACAAATCAAACAAAATAGTGACGAATAAAAGACACAGTATCCTGACATCATAAATAATATTATTATTTTCTGGAATTTCTGAAATATTTTCTAATGAATTTAATTTCAAATTAAAAAAATACAAAAGTAGCTTATCACAAAATTATTAATTAAGTATAAAATAATATTGAAAAATGGTCATAATAAAGAGCAAAAATTGTTAAGTGAGCAATTTGCCGAATATCTGAAAAAAAAATTATGTTGTATATTAAATAGGTTAGTACCAAATAATAAACGTAAGATAAATATTTCAGTATCCTCTTTATCACAATATGACACTTTATCTTAATATTTCGCGGGTACTAAAAACATATATATGGGCATTTCACCAAACGGACAAAAGTTTGATGTTTACAATAACATTATATGCATTACTAACCTCTGTTTTGTGGCAACATTCCTCTTCGACATTTCTGGTTTTTTCGCACGTTTCCTTGCCATTTCTTGTGTAACTTCACTTGGAAAACATTCGATCTTTGATTTAAATAAAGTTTACAGTAATATAAATCACTTTTTCACCACAAAAACATAAATAAACTGATCTTATGTATCAAATCAGCTGTTCACACTTTGTATGGGGTGGCCATTTTTAATATCATATTTCTGGGTCTCTGATTGGCTCAAACAAAAACTGCTGTTTTTGTTTCGTAACCTAAAGGAGATTGCCATGTTTGCTGTCGAACTAAATATTAAAATTCAAAAATGTATGGGATATTGTCGTTTATGCTCCGATACCTTCGCAACAGTCGATAGTATTTTTGATTCTCTATCCATCGCCATATCTAAAAAGTTTACACCAATGGTGGAGATTGCTGTCTTTGTTTCAACACGCCTCACTTGGATGAGTATGTGTGATCTTTTTTTAATCTTCCTTATCAATGCTGTACAAAGTTTCTTGTTGTTTATGTCATGAAAAAGGCTAATATTACAACGAATTTTTCTTTTTTCACGTAAATATAGTTTTCGGTCAAGGTAACAGAAGTGCTGTGAATGAGCAACTTAATGTTAACAATTAGATAAACGTGTATATATGAAATTGAATTTGCATTTGTTCAGTCTCGGTTTACTTTTGACGTTTCATTTATCTGTCGAATAACCACAGTATCAATATTCATTCTTTCTGTGTTTTCAGATTTTATTTCGTCGAAAATATCTATAAGTGATATAAAACACCCCATTGCAAAAAAGTCTCTCACAAGAAATAACTTATTTTCCTGCCCAACTTGTACCTACAGGCCCAGGAGTGAAAATGGTCTGATTACGCATATTAGAACCCACACTGGCGAGAAACCATTCTTGTGCTCGGAATGCACTTACAAGTGCTCTGATAAGAGATATATGGCTATTCATACCAGAACCCATACTGGAGAGAAACCATTCTCGTGCTCTGAATGCACGTACAAGTGCGCTGATAATAGAAGTATGGTTTTACATACTAGAACCCACACTGGAGAGAAACCATTCTCATGCTCAGAATGCACGTACAAGTGCTCTGATAAAAGATATATGGTTATTCATACTAGAACCCACACCGGTGAAAAACCATTCTCGTGCTTGGAATGCACGTACAGGTGCTCTTCTAAAAGCAGTTTGACTTCACATACTAGAACCCACACTGGTGAGAAACCATTCTCGTGCTCTGAATGCACGTACAAGTGCTCTTATAAAAGCAATTTGATTTTACATACTAGAACCCACACTGGAGAGAAACCATTTTCGTGCTCAAAATGCACGTACAAGTGCTCTTATAAAAGCAATTTGATTTTACATACTAGAACCCACACTGGAGAGAAACCATTTTCGTGCTCAAAATGCACGTATAAGAGCTCTAGAAAAAGCTATATGGTTTCTCATGCTAGAACCCACACCGGTAAGAAACCATTCTCGTGTTCGGAATGATCGTGAATGGCAATGGAAAGAAAATCTATACAAAAAATCCCTTACTGGATCAAATTATGGGAAAGCTGAAGTTTTGCAGGTGAATAGTACCTACTATCAGAAAGTATTTTCACAAAAGTCCCTACGCTTCTCCCGATGGCTTCCTCACCCGCGTTCCTCCAACCATTTAATTTAAGGGTTCTACTAGAGCCATTATATCTCATAAACTAAAACATGTAACACTAAATTATTTCCAGAAACTAACTTCTTATTAAATTACCTTTAAATAATATATTTTTTTTTATTTGCAATAATAAAGACAATCTTTGCAGTGAAACAATTGAGCGCAGGATTAAGAGGAAATACGAAAGTTAAAAGTGCAAGAATGTTTACGATATTCAATCTTGAGTAAAAAATAAATAAATCTAAATTTACTCGATTTTAAACATATTCCCCTCCCCCCCACCTAAGGTATTATTTTAGGTATTATACCTAATATGCAATATGTAAAAAGATGTACCGTACCTAACGGATGGACGTCGTAGAAATCAAACATATTTTATTAAAAATTGTATTAAAAAATGTATTAACATTGCAAAAATTTAGAAAATGCATCGCGTAAAAAAAAATATTAATGTAATTAAAACCTAAATCTATTCATCAAGATATGTCAATGAATAAATCAAATTTATAAATGAGAGATTTTTTACAATCAATCTAAATACTACTCAGTTTTTATATTTCTATGTAAAATACAAATGTAAAAACAACTGAATAAATAAATAATTTTTTTTTAAAGTTGAGAGTAGGATTTTGTAAAAAGGCGAAGTTAAGAAGTTCAAGAATTTTACGATATAATTAAAATACTCCAGGAAACTGAGAATAAAGCTCTACCAACATTTGTTGCTCAGAATCAAAACAACTTGCACAAACTACCGCCTGTCAATTTCGATCACGTGGATGCTACAGATTATCTTCAGATGACAGTGCTACTAAATTCTAGATCCAAATTAAGAACGTCTTGCAAGCGTACTAAAATTGTTTTTTTCTGCGCACACCTAATCCAGCCGGTAAGGGAAAACGGTTAATTGTGTTACACATTGGAAGTTCTGCAGGATTTGTTCCGAATGGTCTTTTCATTTTGAATAAAAATAATTCAACAGATTATCAGGACGAAATGAATGGGGAAACATTTTTGGATTGGTTTAAAAACATTTTGCTAACATTGGATGAAAACTACTGCATAGTAATGGATAATGCCTCATATGATTGTTTCAAATTAGACAAGCTTCCTACGAAGCAATGGAAAAAAGGTGACATAATTCAATGGCTTGAAGTAGAGGGAGGGCTGAGTATCGATGCAAGTATAATTAAAGCGTATGTAGTATGAAATATGAGTTGTTGCGGGTTGCCAGTTCGTACCGGGATCATATGATAAGTATGTGGTAGATGTTACTACGAGCCAAGTCAACAAAACTGTGTTTCGATTACCTCCTTATCATTGTGAGTTAAACCCGATCGAATTGGTGTGGTCAATGGTTAAACAGCACTTCAAAGTAAATAATACTTCCTTAAAAAGAAATGACATAAGACGACTCATGAAAGAAGGTATCTAAAAAGTTACACCAGAGCATTGGAGTAACTTTGTTCGATGTATTATTGGTATCGAAAAAAAATTTGGAATATCGATCACATTGTTGATGAACTCGAGGACAATAATAATAATTCGTTAGCTTTTGACATTTCAATAGAAAAAAATTCAATCGCAATGATATTTTCAACTTTGGATTGATTTCTTAGCCGATTTGATAAATCTGATGCCAAATAAAGTACAATATTGTAATACTATCAGCATCATTATTTGAATGTATAAAATGTTTAAATTTTTTTTTAATTTGTCGGTAGACAAATAAAATAAAAAAATTAATTTATTGAAACAGTGGATCTGAATGTGTTAACGCTCGTCCTTGTAGAAGCGCGGAGAAAGGGCGGAGACATGCGCGTCCACGGGTTGTTCTAATGTTGGACCAAGGATAGTCGTGCGTAAATGGAACCCAAATATTTGTAGGAACTTAACCATAACTAAGATTATCATGTATAATTAGCATACTACCAAAATTTCGCATTTATTCGCTTATTATTAGAGTCAGGATCAGTGATTTGGAACCCGTCACATTATGTTAAGGTTGGTAGATAATATAAATATAAAAATATTTTTTCTGAAGCTGTTAGATTTAGAGTCCTACTAATAAATAAACAACTTAGGTACTGCAGAATGAACGATTGCAACGTAGTCATAATATTTTTTGTACCGTTTCATTGTCTAATGTATTTTGTCTATGGTGTTATTTGTTTTTGACATCATTTTACCAATGGACGTGGAACTATCTGTCATCACGCGTCTCTCAAATTTCGATTAGTTTTACAATAATTAAATTTGAAAAATACCCGCAACCGCCGGCGCATGCTCGAATATACGAATGTGAACAACACAAATACGAATGTGAATTTATATAATCTGATGTCTAATTCTAACCAACCAGGCGAAGCGGTAAGCGCAATTACTTTTAAGTTGTGACCTCGTGAGCCATTTATTCAATTCACAATCATAACAGGACTTAAAACGCTAATACCAGTTGTTTGGATCTCATTCCTTTGTTTAGTACCCACATCTAGTCATAAAAAATAATCCACATCTAAATCAAACGTAGTTGAGACCCGGTATATGAGTTGCTTCATATCTTCGCTAAATACGATATGCATCATTCAAATTTAAGCAAACAAAATCGGCGGCTCAATCTTTGAGCCGCAAAGCTTTTCCATTTTAAAACGGCAAGCCGTTTGCAGTGACACTTGTTAAGTAGACATTTACATATATTATACCTGCTTTCTTCGTCTCCAGAAATTTACGTACATTGTCTACTTTTATCATTATCAAATTGGATGCCTTTTTGAGCTCAAACTCATTCTAAAACAGTCCGGTAAGGTATTTAAAAGATTTTAAAAGTTCTAATGTGGCAATAGTTTGTGTTCAGCGGTTATTTTGTCATATTTTTATTAATAGTACCCTGACTCCAGCAAAACAAATGCTATTCACAATTAGTATCCTTGCACGTAGGCCCATTAACTCGTTAATTAAACCGGCGTAGAATTAACTGCGTTCGGTGACATTTCGAAACATCGTGATTACAGTTCGCAAGAGTTTAGTTTTGCAAAGTAAGAGGGGCGAAGATTTCATCTCTTAATGTAATTAATGAAATCGCGACCACAGTAGTCAGGAGTTTGGTTTTGCAAAGAAAAAGTACACGTTTCTCTACTAAAATCATATTTATGACAACAACAAAAAAGTTGGTGATACCTATCCGACCTTTATACGGATTATGTCCATAGCTTCAATTAAAAGCCAAGTCCATAAACACGATTATTGCAAATTTTATTTATTTTATGGTTGCTTATTTCGAATTTATTTTTTGTTATTAAGTGCTCCTCTCGCTAGGCTTAAATATATTTCATGATATCGAATTGTTAAAAATTACAATCTTGATGCATTTATGCATTCAAAATTCAATAAAATCCATTGTCTTGGATTGATATTTACGACAGAGTAGTCATAAATTGCCATAGTAATACGGCATATCTACGATAATTTATTTTTCCAGAATATCATCCTAACATCAGAATAAATTGCAGTTCACCTGAAATGGATCTTGTGACCTTAGATGTCGGTGTCATAAAGTCAGAACCGGACACAATCCCCCAAGAAGAATGTCCAATATCACCTTATGAAGCATTATTGCCATTCGGGATTGTCAAACAGGAGACAGATGAAGCTACTGCGATCGAGTGTGACCCAGATACTCTAGTGGTAGAAGAAGATTCCCAGGAATTCTCGGAAATAGATATTGACTATCCTGACATTAAAAAGGAATGTTTCGTTCATCTTGAAAGGATCGACCAAAGTCTGGGTAAGCCATTTACTTATTTTTCCGACGACCTCTCCTACTGGACATTAGTTTACCCCGCAGACTGCCGCCCCGAAAAGCTCAAGAGAAATAACTCAAACCAGTAACTTCGGTTTCGATACATATCACCGCCAGAATGTGGTTTGTTTATCTTTCCAATGGCAGCTAGTTCTATTAATCACTGGCCATTCGATTTTGGACTTCTAATATTCTCACCTTCATCTGTACAGAGTTATATTAGGCCTGCATGGGTAGATTCATATGTGATACTGTGTGTTATCTTTTTTTAATCTTCTTTATCAATGCTGCACAAAGTTTCTTGTTGTTTATGTCATGAAATAGACTAACATAACAACGATTTTTTTCCTGTTTTCACTTCTGCATGGTTTTCGCTCAAGGATACAGATGTGCTGTGAATGAGCAACTCAATGTTAACAATTCGTTAAGTGGGCATTTATGAAATGAAATTGATTCGCATTTTATCAGTATTGCTTTAGTTTAGCTGTCGAATAACCACGATATCATTATTCATTATTTCTGTGTTTTCAGATTTTATTTTGTCGAAAAGATCTGTAAGTGATACAAAACACCCTAATGCAAAAAAGTCTCGAACTAGAAATAACTTATTTTCCTGCCCAACTTGTACATACAGGACTAGGTACAAAAGAGTTCTGATTACGCATATTAGAACCCACACTGGTGAGAAACCATTCTCGTGCTCGGAATGCACGTACAAGTGCTCTCAAATATGCAACATGATTCGTCATACAAGAACCCACACTGGAGAGAAACCATTCTCGTGCTCTGAATGCACGTTCAAGAGCTCTACAAAAAGCGATATGGTTTCTCATGCAAGAACCCACACCGGTGAGAAACCATTATCGTGCTCTGAATGCACGTTCAGGAGCTCTAAAAAATTCAATATGCTATGTCATGTTAGAACTCACTCCGGAGAGAAACCATTCTCGTGCTTGAATTGCTCGTACAAGTGCTCTCGCCAAAGTTATTTGAAATCACATGCCAGAACCCACAGAGCGTAAAAACCATTATCCTGCTGAGAATGCACGTACAAGTTCCGTTATAAAAGGTTTATGGTTTCTCATGCCATAACAAAAACTGGAGAGAAACCGTTTTCGTGTCCAGAATGCACTTAAAAGTTCAACGGAAGCTTAACGGACTTCATTTCAAGATTTAGCGTAAAATAGCAAAACAATATTCTCGGCAAAATTTGTGATTTGTCCACAAATTCGTAGTTTGCGTAGATCATTAATATATATTAATAATAATTAAGGGTCCTAAGATACTACCTTGTGGGACGCCACAGACCGTTTTTGTAGGATGACTAGAGGTACTGTTTATTTTAACGCATTGCGTTAGATGTGTTAGATAACTACAAAAAAATTGCAGGACTGAGTCTGATAATCATATCCTCTTAAGTTTATCTAAACGTATTTTATGATTCACAGTGTAAAACGCCTTTGCAAGATCTAGGAAAATTGCTAAACATTTATTTCCTCTGTCTACATTACTTATTATGAAGTCTATAACGTTGGCGATGGCATCTGAGGTAGATAAGTTTTTGCAAAAACCAAACTATATTTTACTATAGTTAAGGTTAGTAGTCAGTTAATCTCTTAGTAGTCCTTCAACAATTTTTGAGAGTGCACTTAGATCACAAATTGGTCTGTAATTGGCAATTTCAGTTTTATTTCCACCTTTGAAAATTGGAGTGATTAAAACCTTGCTTTAATACATTAGGGAAACAACCTTGAGTGAAGCTCTTATTGATTAGAAATTTAAGGGGAAAGGCTATATGAGATTTCAGCGATTTTAATAGTTGGCTTTGAATTTCATCATGTCCAGGTGATGTCCTATCTTTCAGTGAGTATATTTCTTTGATAATATCCTTGATTCATACCTCTTTTAGATAGAATTTTTTAAGGTTTCTTATGGGAGCTTATCATCTGATGATGGCATTTTTTAAAGCTTCAGTTGTTGTTTTCTTTTATTTTACCGGCCAGTTTCGATCCAACGTTTGAAATAAAGGTATTTGCATATTAATTGGTTCATTCCTAATTTCTTTGTGTATGTTGTCTCTTTTCCTAATATATTTTAATAGTCCAAGTGTAATCCGTGATTTTTTATTGTATTTTTTTTATTCGTTAGCTCTATGAGATTGGCGTGTAGATTTATTTGGTTTTGAATAAAATTGGTGAAATAATTCCATGCCCTATCACTATCGGTAATTGAGTACAAATGTTCCCATTTTTCGTTTTTTATGTTGAGTACAATTGTTTTTCAGTCGATTCTATTTTTCGTGATAGGTACATTAACGGTTTCATATTTTCTTTTATTTTCATTTCTAACTTCCAATATTGTAGAGTAGCGGTTTGTTACTGTGGATTCATATAATCTCGTAGTATTTATGGGTAGTTTCGTTCTACCTATTATTTGGTCGATGCAAGAAAGAGTTTCTTTAGTGACTCTAGTAGGTTTGTTGATGTAACTAACAAGACCGTAGGAGCTTATTGTATTGAGGTAATCGTCTCTTTGAGGATGACCAGTTTCTAGAATATTTATATTTGTGTCTCCAATTACAAACAGCGTACTACAGTGTTTTAGTTTTAATAACAAAGTTTCAAGTGCAGTAAGGAAGTTTGTAATATTGGGTGCGGATGGGGATCTTTAAATAGCTAATATATTAATCCCGGAACTAGTTTGTAAATGCAGACATTTGGAGTCATTATTTTAATTTATTTTGCAGTAGTTTTTAGATTGTTTTAACGTAAACTACAATTCCATCATTTTGTTTAATATTATAGGAAGTATTGATGCAATAGTAGCCTTCTTTATTTTTTGGCGTGTAAGAATTTTTAATCCAACATTCTGTTAAGATCATAATATCAAATTCAACTTTTAATTGTTTTATGTTTATTAGAAATCCTTCGAAGTTTTTATTGATGCTTCTTATATTTTAGTGTATTATTTTTAAATTATGTATGAGACATAGTTTTATGTTGCTTTTGTTTCTAGTAACAATTTCATTTTCAAGTAGATGGTTTGTGAGTTCATCCAGATCGGTATCCATTTTGAGTAAATTATGAATGTCAAAGATAAAGTTAAGTTTTAAATTGTTAGTAAATCTCTTTCATGTTTTATGTTTATTATTTTAGATTTGGTTGTCTTCCTTGTGAAAAACTTCCCAATTTTGAACCAGGTATATTGGTGGTTTAATTCCTGGGCTCGCTTATTGGTGTTCCATAGCAAGTCCTTGTTGTATACAGACAACACTTCGCCGATGTACAAGACTGAGCTTAGTTTTTTAGTTTTGCTTATTTGCTGCGAGGAATTTTAGTCGTGTTTGAATGCTGGAATTGTTGAAATTAATAATTATTTTTCTATGAACTTTGACGACGGTAAGGAACCCGATAAATGTTTGAAAAGTATTCATTACTGATTGCATTGCCTAGCTTATTGGTAATATCCTTTACCGTTTCAACTGGGTTGACATTTGTGTTTTCATCTTCTCCAGAGATTTCAATATGGTTAGACAAGGTATTTTGCTCTAATTTTGCAAGCCGAATATCAATATGGTTTATTATTGAGAGGTCTTTTTTATTTTTTTCCACTATTATTTGTATACCAGCCAAGTCGTTTAATTTGGCTAATATTTCATCATATTTGCGTGCAATGAAATCGGTAGCTTTTTAGTTTCTGCCATCTCATGTTCAATATTTTTGAACATTTCTTTTTTGAAATCAAAACATAAGTGTGTCTATATAATCAAAAAAAGTCTGATTAATCTCCATTGGAAAGGGAATCGGTGATGTAATGAGATAATTTTTTGATTTCAAGCTAGTGTTTTCTAGTGGAATTGTTGTGTGTTCAATAATACCTCATACAAAATTTTAATAATCGTAATATAAGAATTATTGTGTATGGTACGCAGAACTGCTTTAACATTGTATGTTCACAATGGACTTGTTTCTTTATGTTCACAGTGTATGGACAGTTGGATTGATCGATTGTACAATGTGGTAATTATTTATTAAACAGTCACAAAACTTCAATTGTTTCACATGTATTTTTTTTGTATAAACAATACTTTTTAATGTTTAAAACAAAATAAGCTGTTGGCAACCATAGATAGCTACAGCTCATTCCATTTTACCTGTAACACGACAATATGGTGGAAAATATGTACCTTCACTTTAGTATTATTATTCAAGTCTACCCATAATCTCACTAAATCGCAAGCAGAAGGTAAACACTCAAGTATTAAATAGCAACAAGTCCACCAGAAGTTGTTGCATTTAAGATCACCAAAATGATATTTGCCCAAACTCGACTCTTGACACTTTTTTTAATCCCCGCGGTAATTTACTAAGAAAAACATTCCTGGTTACTTAATAAATGCGCACTCACAACTCCTCTAATCAACACCATCCAGTAATATCCTTAATCATAGACGGTCGCATACACATCCACTTATACACTATATATATTTTTTAATTTATCGTTTATCTTTACTCCTAATCATTCCCAATCATGTACTCTCCTCGCCCAGTAAATAGCAATATCGTTATCCCTGTTAACTATCTCTCAAACATTGTGAACTGCTTGCCAATCATTTTTTTAATGTACTGTTTGTTTTAAAAATAATAAAAATGAGTAAATAGAAAAAACTTTTCATTTTCATTTTGCCCATTCTGTCCACGTATAAATATTCCATTCTGCTGTTTCTAGTAAATTTACATAATTAAACTTCCTATTTATTCTAATTTCTTATTCGTTTTCTTCTTTCCCTTTGTGTAAGCTGGAAATATGGTTATAAGAATTGATAGACAATATCAGTTAACGGTTATTTTAAAATGGGTCAAATGAAAAAATGCAAAATGACATGCAGATGAACAGTTGGTTCAAAAATGGTTAGGTAGAAATTATTTTCTTAATAAAAAAATTTCAACCATATAACACAGAACAGAGAAAAGAAATAATATCAGAGAAAATGCGTAGAAACAACCGTAAAAATAATAGAATAGGAATAAGAAAAGAAAAAAAAAATTAGTGTTATATCAAACTAGCTGTCGTGTGCCCGGCGTTGCTAGGGGTTATCTTTAGGAGATACAATCGTGAACTTGCAGTAGGGTTCTTTGAGATATCTAATTTCCTACTACCTTATTTTGATGTATCTCATGAGGATATGTCAGTGTTATCAATGTAGGCACCAGAAGATATATTTTTTACATTTTTATTACAAAAAATCGATTTTACTCTACTTTCTGTACATATAATTTGCAGGTAATTTATTTATAAACCTTCCGAAAAATTCTCTAAGTGATAGTGAAAGAACTAATGGCACAAACAGATAGACGCGGATAACAACTTTATTTAATACTATTTAGAGATAAAGAACTCCGGAAGGTTTTCAGCTTCGACAAAAATTATATCTGTGGCCAATGCAATACCCTCTGAAGAATCACTTGAATTAAATTCATCTTAAGATTCATTTGACCCTTCAGATCACCATAATATGTACTTTTTGAAGCGTCTGGAGCCAGTGAGACTATGTCATCTCCAATTGGGGTATTTCGGGAAGCTGAATGTAATTGGGAGGGTAAGGATTCATTTCAGATGTCAACAAACACGGGCAAAGTAATTTCAAGCAACATTTCAATTCTGAATGGTGGTCTTACACTAGGGATATACTATATTATAAAATATATTGAATTTACATATATACTTATAATAACGCCGGGATTAGAACCCGCGACCACTGGTTTGCTAGTCGAGAGCCTTACTCTTCGAACACAAAGGCCGTTAAATTAAATAAATCACCATTTATATTTCTCATTTATTCGCTTAATATTAGAGTCAGAATCAGTAATTTGGATGTTAAGTTTGGTAGATTAGAAAAAATATATTTTCTGAACCTGTTAGATTTGAAGTCCTACCAATAAATAAACCACTTACAGCAGTATGAACGATTGCAGTGTGGTCATATTATTTTTTTTGCCGTTTCATGCTTTAATGTGTTTTGTCTATGATCTTATTTGTCTTTGACATCATTTTACCCATGAACCTATCTGTCATCACACGTCTCTCAAATTTCGATTAGTTTTTCAATATTTAAATTAGAAAAATACCCGCAACTGGCGATTCATGCTCGTCAACACAAATACGAATGTGCATTAATATAATGTGATGTCTAATTCTAACCAATCAGTCGAAACGGTAAGTGCAATTACTTTTATGTTGCGACCTCGTGAGACGTTTATTCAATTCACAATCTCAACAGGACTTGAAACTCTAATACCGGTTGTTTTGATCTCATTCCTACGTTTGGTACCCACCTCTAGTCATAAAAAATAATCCACATCTCAAACAAAGTAGTTGAGACCCGGTATATCAGTAGCTCCGTATCCTCGCTAAGTACGATATGCATCACTCAAATTTAAGCAGCCAAAATCGGCGGCTCAATCTTTGAGCCGCAAAGCAGTTTCATTTTCGGACGACAAGCCGATTTCAGTGACACTTGTTAAGTATATATTTCCATTATTAATACCTGTTTTCTTCGTCTCACGGAAATTTACGTACATTGCATACTTTTATCATGATGAACTTGGATGACTCGTCGAGCTCAAACTCATTCTAAAACAGTCCGGTAAGGAATATGAAAGATTTTAAAAGTTCTAATGTGGCAACAGTTTGTGTTCAGCGGTTAGTTTTTCATAATTGTATTGATAGTGTCCTGACTCCAGCAAAACAAATACTACATAATTATTACTATTCACAATTAGTACCCTTGCTCGTAGGACCATTAACTCGTAAATTAAACCGGCGTAGAATAAACTGCATTTGGTGACATTTCGAAACATCGCGATGACAGTTCACATTAAGTTTTGCAAAGGAAATCGAAACATGTACCTCTTTTAATATTATGTTTTTACAAAACGCGAAATTTTGGTGATATCTGTTCTTATGACCTATATATGGATTTCGTAAGCTCGAAATTCCAACCAAACCGCACTTAACCCTTTCATCCCCAGTATGAATTCAAATTAACACGAACTTTGTGTTTTGTTACCGTCACGGTAGCGATTTAGAAAAGCCATGTTTTTTGTTTTCTTATAGCTTGTATAGATTGAAATCCTTATTAATAATAATGATTGGATTATTTATATAGTGCCGTTTTCGTGAGAAAATCAGCCCAGGGGCGCTTAACAACTTAATTTATGCATTGATCACTTAGACTTAATATCTTTTGGTTTATAACTAAGTTTCATAGATAGAGAGAGACTTATAACTAAGATTAATGTCGAGTGATTTAAAACTAAGACTTTTGACTAATGACTTAAGTTATACATATTTTTATGACCAAGTGGGCATTTACACAATACCGCTATAATACAACTACGGCTTAAACTAGAGATTCACGACTAACATACATATGTAATTTATATTTACAAATACCGATTGTTATGATTTCTGCCCGTGGTGTCAGTTATAAAATATTAAAAAAAAAATGTTTACGGGTAATAAACGGTTAATAACGGTGAAAAAAAGTCAAGTAGAATAATCCCCTGGACTGAGCAATGAAATAATACTGATGAATAAAAAATAAAATAAATAAATATATTCCCACCACAAACCCGATAAATATTTTGACATCTGCTGATTGTGAGTTTCATCGAATTTCTGTCGTCATTGATTACTTCATTTAAGGTGAGATATCAATATTTTCTACTCGAATTACAAATATTTAAACGCAAATATAGACGTGTTCTATAATAATAACAACTGTTCAATTCACTGTTCACAGTCATTTTCCAGAATATGGTAAATGAATTTCAACGTTCATTAAAATTAACACTGGTAGTGACGGACAAATTTTTGACTAGTATGGTGAATTTTTAAAGATTATTATCCTAGATTATTTCTGAATGAATTTTAGTTATAATGTTATTTGTTTCAAACCTCAGAGATTATCACCACATTGTAAATGTGCATTTTTGACATGAAACATTTATTTGTATTACTTTTGGGTTATGTGTATTTTACCTTACCATTTAAAAAATTTCCAGTGACATCCAATGTTAATCTTAATCAATAAAAGGATAATTTCTAAAAACAAAAACAAAAATTAAATACCACAAATTTTCAAATCATTTTTTGAGTTAACATCAAGCATTACATATTTCATGAATGTGGAAACAATAATGCGGGTGTGAAAGGGTTTAAAGCAACCGATATTGTCAAGCATAATGATTTGACGTAGAAGAACTTCACACACCTTTTAACATATGATAAGTATAACAAAAGTATTAGGCAAATTAAACTCAGGATCGTGGATCGAGACAATACTGTTTTCAGTCAGAGGGGCGAGTATTTCATTTCCTTTATTAATGAAATCGCGACGACAGTATACATGAGTTTGGTTTTGCAAAAAAAACTATACACGTTTCTCTATTAAAATCTTATTTGTTAAAACAAAAATATGTTGGTGATATCTATAAAACTTATATACGGATTATGTGCTTAACCACGTTAAAAAGCCACTGATATACCGAGCGTCAGACCCGTATTTGTACTGGAAATCCGCTTAACTGGCATATCATACTTACAAGTATTTAAAGACCACCTAACTAGATAGTATAACAATAATCAACCGTTAGAAAAATAAACTTAATTATGATTAATGTTTGCAAAACCTGTCCATAAACAAGCTTATTGCATTTTTTTGTATTTTATGGGTGTATTATTTTCAATATATTTTTTTGCTCCTCTCACTAGGTAAAATTATATTTCATGCTATCGAATTGTTAAAAATTATAATCTTGAAGTATTTTTCCATTCAAACTTCAATAAAGTCCATTGTCTAGTTATGGCATGTCTACGATTATTTCGTTTTCCAGAATATCATGCTAAAATCAGAATCCAATTGCAGTTTACTTGAAATGGATCTTGTGACATCAGATGTCGGTGTCATAAAGTCAGAACCGGACACAATCCCTCAAGACGAAAGTCCAACATCACCTTTTGAATCACTATTGCCGTTCAGGACTGTCAAACAGGAGACAGATGAAGCTACTGCGATCGAGTGTGACCCAGATACTCTAGTGGTAGAAGAAGTATTCTCGGAAATAGATATTGATTATCCTGACATTAAAAAGGAATGTTTCGTTCATCTTGAAAGGATCGACCAAAGTCTTGGTAAGCTATTCACTTATTCTTCCGCTGACCTCTCCTATCGAACATTAGTTTACCCCGCAGACTGCCGCCCCGAAAATCTCAGGAGAAATAAAACAAACCGGTAACGTCGGTTTTGATACGTATCACCGCTAGAATGTGATTTGGTTTTGATGATCTTCAGTTGGAATTCCTAATTTAAAATAATGAATCTCAGGAACTTATACTGCACTCTCTCAATTTTTAGTTGGAGAATCTTATAAAAGGGAGCCCAGATTATTGCATTATACTAAAGATTACTTCTCACCAAACCAATGAATAGCAATTTAAAGAAGTTTATTAATTTTAAATCTTTCACCGTTCTCAAAATAAACCATAAAGATTTAATGGCCTTGTTAGTTATTTCATTTATATGAGGAATAAAATATAATGCACTGTCAAAATCAATCCCAAGGTCCTTAATTTGCTCTTCTCTTTTTAGAAAAAAAATTGTTAATGCTATATTAATGCAATATTGGATTTTTAATTCGGGCAAAAGTTATTGTTTTACATTTTTCAATGTAAAGAAACAGTTCATTACGGGTGCATCACTCTTGTAGCCTCATAAGATTTAATTGTACTACGTGACAGTCATGGAGATTAGTAATAGTTTTGTAAATTAAGATCGTCTGCATATATGAGTATTATAATATATGTGGAGTTATAACTCATTCAAAAACCGTAGTTATGTTGTTGATAAACAAGAAAATTAATACTGGACCCGAATGTGACCCCTGTTGAACACCGGTGTAAATTTGAAATTACTGTGAACTATGTTAGTTGAGTTTGACTGATATTTTTCCGGTTTTTTCAAGGATTCTTAGTTTATGTATGGGAATTTTATGTGAGATTTGGTCGAAGGCTTTACTTAAGTCAGTATACACCACGTCTGTTTGAAGACGCTTGTTCACGTTGTTAAAAAGATATTCCTGATATATGATTAAATTTATAAGAGTCTATCTTTTGCCATGAAACCATGTTGTCGATGTGAAATCACTTTATTTAGCTCAAGCGATAGTTTTAAGAGAAGAACGGATTCGAATAATTTAGGGATTAAAGACTGTATACATATAGGTTTATAGATAGAAATATCTGATTTTTGACCTTTTTTAAATATTGGACACAGAAAACTTATTTTCCAATGTTTCGGTAAGGAACCACTTTTTAAAAATGAGTTAACAAGTTTTGTGAGAGGAGAAGTTAAGACTGATAAACATTTGGATAAGAATATTGTAGAATTGTTATCGGGGCCTGCCGATTTGTTAAGATCAAGGGATTTTGGTTTAGTTCTAATATCATTTTCTTCAAATATAAATCGATTAAACTCGATCTTATTTTTATTTATACCTGTTGTATTGTCGAACAATAGAGAATTATTTGAAGTATCATAGACTTAGCTGAAGAATTCAGGAAACAGATTCACGACTTCTTGAGGGTTATCGGCCATTTAATTATCTAAATCATGTTTGAGGGTATACTTGAATCATTGTAATTAAGCATGTTTGAAAATGTATAAATGTTCGGATAACTGACAGAAGTCAATTCTTCGCCGTTACCGATGCATTTTTTGTAACATAACTTCTACATTTTTTGGTAATCTTTCTTAGTTCGCAAAATTTTGCATAATCATTAGCTTTATGGGCAATTTTTAGTCTCTTATTACTCTAATAAGGTCGTTACTAAACCATTTTGAGTATTTATGCAAAATAATTTTAGACACGGGTAAATACAGATCGATAGCATTATTAAGAATAATTTAAAATTTTTTTACCATTTCATTGACGTTTTCTTCAAAGTCCAAAAATTCCAAGGAGTAGAAGACAAATGATTGATAATTTGACTATAGTCTGTTTCAATATTGTTGATGTAGACCAGGGGTTCCCAACCTTTTTGTACTCTAGAGCACCTTCTAAAATATCGGTAGGGTGGCGGGCACCACCTTTTTTTAATCGACAAACTCGGGGCAGCAATCGCAATCAAAATGACAACAACGCGTTACCAGGCTTGGTGTAACTATAAGTGACCAGCTCAGGTACGGGAGCTTCATCGAAGCCAGAGTAAAATTGGCCTCTCATAAGCTGGGCGTACTGTACAGGGCCCGCAGATACTTTAATAGTACACAACTGCTGACCCTGTACAAATCGCAAGTGCGCCCTACTGTCGAATTTGGCAGCCATCTCTGGTCCGGAACCCCAAAATACCTGAAAAAAACCCTTGACTCTGTGCAGAAACGGGCGGTCCGTTTGATAGATTCCCCAATCTTAACAAACGGACTGCAATCTTTAGAGCACAGGCGTCAGGTAGGTATGCTGTCCTTGTTCTATCGGTATTACAATGGAAGATGCTCTGAGGAACTAGCGTCATTGATCCCTTCGGCACCGGTGCGTAGTCGGGATACACGCCAAACGCGTGCCCAACATTTGTACACAGTTGACACTTGTGACATGAGAACGGGTCGCTTCTACGATTCGTTCTTAAGTTCAACAGCTCGGCTGTGGAACGAACTGCCAGCCTCTGTGTTTCTTCCCTCCTACAACATGGGACTCTTCAAGACCCATGTTCACTCCTTCCTCTCCACAAAAAGACCCTCCACACAGCATCCCCAAAGATTACATAGGCGCTGAGGGAAATTATTTTCTTCAGGGCCTCCTGTGTGGAGTTAATATAAAAAAAAAAATAAAAAAAAATGTTTCTTGCCTAGTAATATTTTCTGCCACTTTGCTTCTGGAAATTCGACCTTTATTCCTCTCGGTTTGTCAACATTCCTTTTACGCAATCTGTAAATTTTTAGGTATAGGTTTGTTGTTGAAATTTCAATGTCAACATTAGTTCGTCTCTTAGGTCAGATAACTGCTTACGCTGTAGAATTTTTGGATCATGGTAAAACCTTATATTGTTTATAAATATGTTTCCTGCCTAGTAAGATTTTCTGCCACATTGCTTCTGGAAAGTCGACCTTTATTTAAATTTTTAGGTCTAGGTTTTTTGTTAAAGTTTCAATGTCAACATTTTTTTCTTGACAGATGTTATGTTTTGCTGTCGAATAACGACGATATCATTATTAATTATTTCTGTGTTTTCAGATTTTGTTTCATCGAAAATATCTGTTAGTGATACAAAACACCCGCATGAAAAAAAGTCTCTCACAAGAAAAAACTTATTTTCCTGCCCAACTTGTACCTACAGGGCTAGGAACAAAAGTGTTCTGATTACGCATATTAGAACACACACCGGCGAAAAACCATTCTCGTGCTCGATATGCACCTACAAAAGCTCTACAAAATGGTATATGCTTTCTCATGAAAGAACCCACACCGATGAAAAACCATTCTCGTGCTCGGAATGCACGTACAAGTGCTTTCAAAAAAGCAATATGGTTTCACATACTAGAACCCACACCGGTGTTAAACCTTTCTCGTGCTCAAAATGCCCTTACAGGAGCTATAGAAAATACCATATTGTTTCTCATGCTAGAATCCACACTGGTGAGAAACCATTCTCGTGCTCGGAATGCATGTTCAAGTGCTCTAATAATAGAAGTTTGGTTTTACATACTAGAACCCACACTGGAGAGAAACCATTCTGGTGCTCGGAATGCACGTACAAGTGCTCTCTTAAAAGCAATATGGTTTCACATACTCGATCCCACACCGGTGAGAAACCATTCTCATGCTCGGAATGCACATACAAGTGCTCTCATAAAAGCAGTTTGATTTCACATACTAGAACCCACACTGGAGAGAAACCATTCTCGTGTACGGAATGCACGTACAAGTGCTTTCGTAAAAGCCATATGGTTTCACATACTCGATCCCACACCGGTGAGAAACCATTCTCATGCTCGGAATGCACATACAAGTGCTCTCATAAAAGCAGTTTGATTTCACATACTAGAACCCACACTGGAGAGAAACCATTCTCGTGCACGGAATGCACGTACAAGTGCTCATATAAAAGCAATATGCTCTCACATTCTAGAACCCACACTGGAGAGAAACCATTCTCGTGCTCGAAATGCACGTATAAGTGCTCTATTAAAAGCCACATGGTTCGTCATAATAGAACCCACACTTGAAAAAAACCATTCTCGTTCTCTGAATTTACGCACAAGTGCTCTGTTAAAAGAAATCTGGTTATTCATACTAGAACCCACACAGGTGAAAAACCATTCGTGCTTGGAATGCACGAACAGGTGCTCTGATAAAGCAATATGATTTTACATACTAGAACCCACAATGCAGAGAAACCATTCTCGTGCTCGGAATGCAAGTGATTGGCAATTTAATGACAATAATAGTGTTTTTTGCGCCATATGTTAAAAAAATGCTCTTTTTAGAAATCGTTCTCATGGTTGGATGAAATTTTTAGTTTGATAGTTTTATTTTGAAAAGGCAAAAGTTTAAGTTTGTATTGAAATTCGTAAAATAATTAAGTATTATTTGTTTTAGTATATATTGAAGTATTTGTTTTAGTATGTATTTAGTATGTATTAAGTAGTATTTGTTTTAGTATGTATTGTCGTAGTATTTGTTTTAGTATGTATTGAAATTCGTAAAATAATTAAACTAATTTTTTTATTGTCAATATACAAGACACAGAGATATATTATACATGAAACATATCAGGTCCATTTGCATGACTAGCTTTATTGCAACGGATGGTGAAGATTAATATCCCAGTCAATCTAGACAAAAAATCGACCCTAACTGGACAAAACTAGAAAAAAGCTGAATTTTCGCAGGTGAGTAGTACCTCCTCCAGGAAGTATTTTCACAAAAGTCCCTACTCTTCCCACAATTTGTTCCTCACCTGCGCTCCCCCAACCATTTAATTTGAGGTTTCTACTAAAGCCATTATATCTCCTTAACTAAACAATGTATCGGTAAATTGTTTCCATTAACAAACTTCTTATAAAATTACCTTAAAATAATGTAATTTTTTCATCTGCAATACTTAAGACATTCTGTGCAGTGAAACAGTTGAGCGTAGGATTATGAGTAAATACGAAGGTAAAAAGTGCAAGAATGGATACGATATTCCATCACGTTGATGTTCTCCCTCCCACGTCTATCTTCCTGTAAATATACTGTAACTCTGGTTTTGATTTTATATATTTTTATAAACTTGATGAAGTTTCAGGATGAACCGAAACCGGTTGATTTTATATGTTGAAAATATATGCAATAAAGTAGTTTTAAAAATTAAGTTATTTTCAATATAATTTTGTATATTCACAAAGTGTTTGCTACATATGAAAATTTATTTAATTATAAATCACTCCGTAAATTCGTACTAAATCTTATATTTCTATTTTTGATACTGACAATTCATGGTGGAATTCCATTATAATAAAACAAATATGATACTTTTTTCCATTTTAATTTTACTGACCGTAACCGGTTTTAGCTCGTTAAAGCCATCTTCAGACTGGTACAAATTATTCTTAGTCCTCGGTTTAAAAACATAAAATATGGGGGAGGGGGAGAGGGGTGGTCTAAAAGGGTTTTTAATCGATTATATTAATTACATATGTTACTAAGTCGTTTTAGACTGTCGATATCTAATTATTTTTGTATTTCCAGTAGGCTTATTTATTTTTATTTTTATTAGGTACAATATTTTTTACAATTCAAGGTTTTCAGTAATGTAGGCCTCACTGGGTGGCTTGCCCGTGCTGAGGCCTTCATTTTATAATATAGAAAAAACTACATAATACATTTAATGAGAAAAATTATACATTTAAAAATACATAATAATATATTTAAAATTTAAAAAAAAAAAAAAATAGTACATTGAAAATAATCTTGTGTGTTTGTGAGTGATGTGTGTTTATATTGGTTTTGTGTGTTACGTGTAGGTTTTATTTTTATTCTATGCTATGAAATTTTGGTAATATTGTGTTTTTTGTTCTTCAATCCATTTTGTAATTTTGTGTGTGAATTTATTTTTATTTTCCTCAATTTTAATTTCAAGTTTTAAACTGTTGAAAGCTTTTATTGCGTGGTATTGGTAGTGTCTTTGTCCAAAGCTTGAATTTACTGTCGGAGTTTTTATGTTTTCTTTGTATGCTTGTCTAACTGGTCTGTTAGTGTTATTTTGTGTATGTTGAAATTTATTTTTTTTGTCAAAAATGTAGTTTAGTAGTGTTTTAACGTATAATTGGCGTATATCTAGTACGTCACAGCTGTTGAATATTTGGTCTGTATCAGTCAGTCTATGTTTTTTTAGTATTACCTTTAAGATCGTTTTCTGTGCGGTTTCTATGTAATTGATAGCCGAGTTTGTTGCTCCTCCCCAAGCAATAATTTCATATTCTATTATTGATTGGCAAAGTGCAAAATATATTGTTTTCAATTGTTTTATCTTATATATGTTTCTTATGTTTAGGAAAATGTGTATAGTTTTGAGAAGTTTATTTGTGATTTGTTTGATGTGAGGTGTCCATCTAAGGTTATGGTCAATTACGATTCCTAGATACTTTATTTGTTCTGTTTTTTCTAGAGGAGGGCAATTGCAGATGTTGGTGTTTAAACATTCGTGTATTTTTATGGTGTTTGTGTTGTTTTTTGGCTGTCCCGTGCTATTTATACTGTATGTTGTGAATTTTGTCTTTGATATGTTAAGTGTAAGTATGTTTGAGTCTAGCCATGTTTTCTCTTGCGAGATTCCCAAATTCGCTATGTTATATACATTATTCCAATCCTTAGATTTGAAGAGTAAAACTGTGTCATCAGCATAGCTAACTATTTCACCGTCTATTTTCATGCTGCAAAGTTCATTTATGTAAATAGTAAAAAGAACGGGCCCTAGTATGCTTCCTTGTGGAACTCCATATGTAATCGGCAGTGGTTTACTAGTATCGTTGTTAATTTTGACTTGTTGTGTTCTATTACTCATATAACTTTTTAATAGTTGAAGTTCCTTGCCTTTGATACCCTTGTTTTCTATTTTTTTTAAAAGTTAATTCTGGCAGATTGAGTCAAAGGCTTTAGCTAAATCTAGATATATAGCTATGCATTTGTACCCTTGATCTAAGTTGCTATATATATAATCTATTGTACGTGCCAAAGCTTCTTACAAGGGGGTTGTAGTTTGCTTCGATATTGTTCAGGGAAAAACCTTACAAGTAATATGAATTATTAATGACCGAATTTTATGGTCGAATCGTTATTATGATATATGGGATTTCTGTAAATTATTTTTTATTGTATTTTGAAGGGATGTGTTTACATTGGTATAGGGATGGTCATTATATAAACTATATACATATTTTAATTTCGGAATTATTATGCAAATTTTAATGAATTCAAAAGCGGAGACTTAACAGATGATTATAATTGCTTATTCATTACATTTTTTTTAGTGAAGCGGGTAATTTCAAAGGATTCTAGTCTATCAAGTTTATGACCTGTATTAAGAGTATGGAGAATTTTAACTTCTCTGTCTTTATCAAACGAATGTTTGTTTTATAATGTGGAAGCATCAGACTTGCGTCTGATGTAAGATTATTTTTTGATTTTCTAGATACTTATTTTCCATGAAGGGGTGAATCATTTAAATTTAGCGAATTTAATGTTAATTTTCTTTATACAAATAGAACGGTGTCATATGAGCCTCACATTTTTTACCTCATATGGGTGTTTAAAATGTTACCTGGCTATTGTAGACTTAGAGCCTTTGTGTTTTCTCGGTAGGGAAAAAAATTGTTACCTTAATACCCTAATAATCTAAGGTTGATTTGATTTTTGATTTTATGGATTCTTTCGTAATCCTCTAACTAGCAAGGGCTTATAACAATACCCTTTTATTTTTCTAACTTACTAGTACTGCGGCCCATTTGGCCTTATTACTATTACCATCAGAATGTTGTACTTACTTGTCTGAATTTACCTTACTTTAATGAGTTTTATGAGGAAAATTCTTAACTGGATTAAAAACCTTATACAAATGACAGGGAAAAGAAAAAACAATAGTTCCGAACGTTTTACTCTACTTTAAACACAAGGACTTTTCAATACATTAAGTCAATTAAATTACTCTACTGCTCTCTTGTGAGATCGCACCTAGAATATAGCGGTAAGAATAAGCCGTAAAGCCCTAGGCCGTAGAAGTTGGAAGATAGGAAACCTGTGTATCCGTTTATAATAGATGGCGATAATCTCTTATTTTTTTCCATAACCGAAAAGATGGTCCAACTTTATCTTTTACGGTTACGGATTACAGAAAGCTGGGATATATACCGAGATTTATGTATTTTCGATCGATACTCTATGGTATCTACTATTGGACAAGAGTGGTTTATTCATGTATTTGACAATCGAACATGAAACGAATACTAAAAGATATTATCACTTACAATAATGTGATAACTAGTTTATGTTCCGGACTTAAAGGCTCACGTCTGCTTCGTTTTACTAATTTGTGTTGTAGAAGTCATAAAAATTTATAGAAATTGGTCTGCGACATTCTTGTATATTTCTTAAATTGATCGTTGTCTACTGTCGCCATGTCTTTAAACAAATTATGGAAATGTCCTGTTTTCTTCCTTTTATGATTAATGGGACGCACACTCCAATGTCGTTTTTTCCTTATTTTTTTCGTCAACTGTGCATCTCCTATTGCAGCGTAAATGACAAAAACATTCCACATGCAACAATATCTGATGAATCCATCGTTTCAATATTTATTTATATAAAACAATAATAATTTTATAAGATGGAGGAAGAATATACTCTCTGCTCTCGGTTGACATATACAAGCGACAGCGTCATAGTCACTTCTATGGACGTATTCTATTCTATTCCTATTCCAATTATAAACGACGATCTAAAATATTACGGATTACGGCACCGGCCTATTCTTACCGCTTATTCCTATTATAAACGGGCCTTTACTTACACCGCTTGGAGAAAGTACAAAGAAAATTTCTTCGATACGTTCAATTCAAATTGAGACAGCCTGTAATTGATATCTGCTACAATACATTAATGTCTGGTCTAAATCTGCCACTTCTTTCTACCCGGCGAACTATTAATGACATTCTTATACTTTTTAAATAACTGAACAATTTCATAGACTGCCCTCAAATGTTAAGTGTTATAAATGTTCGTGTCCCTGTTAAATCAACTCGACTCCACCACCTTTTCCACAGTGACAATCATAGCACTAACTATTTGTATCATTCACCGTTGGCGCGTTTTTACCGCACTGCCAACACGTATACAGACCTTTTTGATATTTTCAAAACCTCACCGTCTTGCATCAAGGCAAAAATACTTGGTTGTGAATGTAACTGATATGTTTGTGAAATATTAAATGTCTGTTTGTACTGCATCATACTGACATGTTCTTTTTTATGTGTAACATATGTATGGTGTTCTTATACATATACATTCCACATATATACATATATGTGAAAAGTATATGTATAGCATCTATATAAACTGCTTGCTTCAGATGTCTTATAGTGTTGGCTAACGGATTTATTATTTTAATGAAAAATGTTATTTTTAATTGTCAAGTCTCTGACAGCCCTGAATTGTTGAAGCTACTTTCCCATACACTCTGGCCATAGTGGCCAAGTGGAGATAAATTTGATTGTAACAATAAACTCACTACTATTTGCGCTACTATAATATTTTGCTGGATTATATCTGTTGGCAAGTCACCTTTTGTGTATATTTTTATCTTGTTTAAATGAAGTGTTTTCTATTATTGTAGCATTCTATGCCTTAAGAAAATTTCAGCTGTATCACATTCAATGTCGTTTTGTATACATATTGTTGTGTTCTTAAATGTAATACTAATATTCGCCTATGTACCACTGTGTACTTATAATCTCATGTATCACATATTAGAAGTTTAAGGAAACACTTCGATGAGCTCTGTATCCTTATAAATAACATAGATTTTTCTCCAAGCATAATTGTTTTGACTGAAACTCAAATTAAAAATGTTATTCCATATAACTTATCAGAATATACCACAATTTCCTCTGCCTGTAAGCATACTGGTCATGATGGAGTCACTGTCTTCTTTCATAATACTCTGAAAAATGTTGCCACTGAATTTGTTGAATTTAAGTCAGCTAATGCAATAAAATTAACCTTTTCTCAAAACAACTATAAATATCATGTACTAGCCATATACAGATCCCCATCATTAAATGATTTTTTATTTGTAAAAGAACTAAAATTTTTTGTTAGAAATCTCGACAGAAACAATTTTACTTTTTCCATTTCGACAGGTGACATTAATATAAATATTAATGATAACAATATAAATGTAAATTGCCAAAATGAGTATCTAGATTGTTTATCAAGCTCTGGATATATGTCATATATTAGCTCACTAACTAGAGTAACCTTAAGTAACTCTGCAAGTTTAGACCACATATTTGTCAAGTCGCACAAGGCGGCCAATATTATCTTTTCAATTCTTGAAACTAATATCACAGATTATTACCCGACCTTTTATGGACACCATTTCAAAAATACACCTCTAAACCGAAATTCTATAACTCTAGAAAAAGTTGACATTGATTATAAAACTCTAAACTCTTTACTTCAGTCAGAAAACTGGGAAAATGTAATATCAATAGAAAATCCACATATAGCATTAGAGAATTTCTATAATACTCTTAGAGATTATATTCTAAAAAGTGAAAGTAAAATAGTTGTCACTAACAGAAAATATAAAAAAATTTAAACCTTGGATTACAGTTGGATTAATTATATCAATTAAACAAAGGGATAAATTATATAGAGAAATGTTTAAATATCAAATGGATTGCCAAAATAATAATCTCAGAACAATGCCTTATCTGAAAACAAAATATCTAATGTACCGAAACTTACTAAATAGACTGATACGAAACTGTAAAAAGAAATACTATTGTGAACAAATTGAAAATGCTAAAAATAATACTAAAACTTGGAATATTATAAATGAAATTGCCAACAAAAAAATTATGTCTTCAAATATTGTAAATGAGGTTAAGATAAATAATGAAATAATAACTAACAAATCGACCATTGCAGAATGTTTTAATAACTTTTTTACAAATGTAGTAGACGAGGTTCTTGAATCTTCCGGCATTAATGTTAATGATGATTATATGGAGACATCTCCTCAATTAGATTCTAATAACGATTCAATTAACTTCATAGAATATTTTTCTCCCATTACATTTAATGAAATTGAAAAATATATTGATAGCCTTAAACCATCCACCTCTAAGGGAAATGATGGACTATCATGTGATACATTAAAAAAAATAAAACAACATGTATTAACGCCATTACAACATATTTTTAATATATGCCTCAAAGATGGTCATTTTCCAGAACAATTTAAAATCTCCACTATAATACCTATTCATAAATCTGGGGAAACCCATAAATTAGACAATTACAGACCAATATCCCTTGTTTCAAACCTATCAAAAATATTCGAAAAATGCATCAAATTTAGAGTCATTCAACACTTAGAAAAATATAAAATTCTATCGAAAAACCAATACGGCTTTCGTAAAGATCTAAGCACTGAGGATGCCATATATGAATTGACAAAAAATATTTATACATCTATCGATAAAAAAAAGAAATGTCTTGCCATATTCCTAGATTTAAGAAAAGCTTTCGACACCGTTCATCATAATTTACTCATTAAAAAAATAACTCGACTGGGCTTCAAAAAAGACACACTAAAATACCTATCAAACTATCTTAAAGACAGAACACAAAAAACAAAAATTGGGAATAATTATAGTTCAGAGACATAGATAAAAAACGGAGTTACGCAGGGAACTGTTCTTGGCCCGATTTTATTCTTAATTTATATGAATGATTTATGTAATTTTGTAATCCTTGGTAAAATTGTTTCTTACGCCGACGACACGGCAATAATAGTGGATGGTAATAATTGGACAGAAACTTTTTCGAAAGCAACTGTATGTATTTCACTTGTTTCAAAATTGTTAAAATACAACAAACTTGTCTTAAACTACAGCAAAACATTTTACCTCCCTTTTTATAAAAACATAAGAAACAAACCAAAAGAAAACCTTAAAATTCGAATCCATAATACAACTTGCAATCAAGAAATGTGCTTTCTGTGCAACGAACTCGCTAATGTCAAAAATATAATATATTTAGGAGTATCAATAGATGTTAATCTTAATTGAAAATTACATATTAATCAAACCACTTCGAAACTAAGATATCTTACCTACATATTTTATAGACTCAAGGAAATTTTAAACGCTGAAAAATTGAAAATGATCTACTTCTCCCTGGTGCAATCTGCAATCACTTATGGCATAATAGGATGGGGTGGTGCACCTGATAAATTTATTAAGCCTCTACAAATAATTCAAAAACACATAATTTAAGTCATATATAACAAAAATAAAACATTCTCGACCGACCAATTATACAAGGAATCTAAATTATTTAACATTCGTAAATTATTTATATTACAAACTATGAAATATTTATATAAAAACAAAAATAATTTCAAAATAAATGAAAACAGAATGAGCAAAAGAACAAATAATATATTTTACATCCCCCAAACCAATACTTAATTAATGTCGACACATAGCAGTTTCATTGGTCCTCGTACATTTAACCTTCTACCAATACAAATTCAAATGATAAATAAAAAGATAGAATATATTAAAGAGGTAAAATTATGGCTGAATGACGCAGATATTGAAACGCTTTTACAATAAATTTATTGATCCTCTCCTCAACTCACTTGCTGAAACGTTATAAACTATTGTACATAATGTTTTTCTCTTTACTTTTTATAATAACTATAAACAAAAAAAAACTTTTTCTACTAATGTATATTATACTTTAGGTACTTGAAATATAGTAATCGTTTTATATTACCCACACTCAGGCAGTGCCTTAGTGGGTTTTCATTTTTTGTGTATACTATTTGGTATTTTATATTATGTTATTATATACTATCTATATATTAATATGTATAATATATGTAAAGAAATGAAAATAAATAAAGTAAAAAAAAAAAAAATAAAAAAAAAAAAATTCGATCAGTACGTCAGTAGTGACCCGCGAGCCGTGAGATCTGTTGAACGATGTATGCGAATCTTCGTTCGCGAACGGGTGAGTTGGCTATTCGGGTCTGGCGGGTCACCTGCTCACCGGCTCACCGTTCGCGAACGAGTGAAGCGGGTCACCGGCTCAACGTTCCCGAACGGGTGAGTCCCTACTGATCCGCGAACGAGTGAGCGGCTGATTTGGGAACCGGATCTTACGGATCCGGATCGGATCGGATACGGATCCGTGTACAGATCCGGTTCACTGAGCAGACTCGTTCGCGAACGACTCACTTCTAGTACTAAACGGGCGGCGGTCAAGGAAACACTTTAAAACTAGAAGGATTGGAGCAATTTCTCAAGGCGACATTATGGGAGCAATCTTGCGGACATATTGTTCCTGTTTAGCTATCTGTTGTAATTGCTGGTCATCACGTTATCCTTTATAAATTTTGCAGAACTAATCTATAAGTCGCATGGGGCCCTATTATGAAACAGGTCAGATTATAATCGTTGTATTCCTTTGTCACTAATTAACTTATAAAATTGCTACCATTTAATTCCAACTGTGCAAGAGACCTTCGTTTGAAGCACATACCTTGAGATATTATTATCTATCCTAAATTATGAGTTTCATGTTCTGGTTAAATCTAATCGTAAATAATAACTAAAACAATCGTTGTTTCGTTCTTTGACAGTAAATGATTTCTTGTGACATACTTAAGTTGTTTCAATACTATCAATCTCACACCTACCTCACACTATGGTATTTGTTGATTTTAACTTATATGAACTGTAAGAATAGCATAATTGTAATAATTAACATCGTTATTACTTTGTTACAATAGCCTAATATTTATTATATTACATTGGCGCACTACGTTGTTTGATTTGTATATAATTGAATTATTCTATTACAATGGCGCCCAACGTGGGGCTAGAACCCACGATCCTGAGATTAAGAGTCTCATGCTCTACCGACTGAGATATCCGGGCATAATAATGAATGCGCACGTGTTTATACAAATATCTCTTTTGAGAACACGAAAAACTGCATTCGAAACACGAAAAAGGTTTTTTTACCACCGTGAGTCAGCATGTGGTTCTTCAAATTTCCCTTTTGAGTACATAAGAAGTTGCACTAGGAACATAAGAAAGGTTTTTCGGCAAGGTGAGACAGCATGTGGCTCGTCAAATGTCCCTTTTGAGTACATGAGTAGTTACACGTCAAACATGAAAAAGGTTTTTTCCCAGTGTGAATCAGCATGTGCCTGATCAGATTGCCTTTATGAGTAAATGAATTGTGGCACAAAGAACATGAAAAAGGTTTTTCTCCAGTGTGAGTCAGCATGTGGCTGATCAGATTGCCTTTTTGAATAAATGAATTGTTGCACAAGGAACACGAAAAAGGTTTTTCTCCAGTGTGAGTCAGCATGTGGCCCGTCAGATGATTTTTTTTAGTAAATGATTTGTTGCACAAAGAACATGCATAGGGTTTTTCTTTAGTGTGAGACAACATGTGGATCATGAGAAAGCCCTTCCGATGAGATGAATAGTTGCACTCAGAACATGAAAAAGGTTTTTCTCCATTGTGAGTCAGCATGTGACTGGTCATACTGCTCTTTTGAGTAAATGAATTGTGGCACAATGAACATGTAAAAGGTTTTTCTCCAGTATGAGTCAGTATGTGGCCCGTCAGATGATTTTTTTGAGTAAATGATTTGTTGCACAAAGAACATGCATAAGGTTTTTCTTTAGTGTGAGTCAACATGTGGCTCATCAGAGCGCTCTTCCGATGAAATGAAAAGTTGCACTCAGAACATGAAAAAGGTTTTTCTCCATTGTGAGTGAGCATGTGACTGGTCATACTGCTCTTTTGAGTAAATGAATTGTTGCACAAAGAACATGAATAAGGTTTTTCTATAGTGTGAGTCAAAATATGGCTTATCAGAACGCCCTTCCGATAAGATAAATAGTTGCACTCAGAACATGAAAATGGTTTTTCTCCAGTATTAGTGCGAAATTGGGGTTCAAAATTTGACATACGATGGCTGGAGTTTTCCCCAAAATGCGTCTTAAGATCTGGCGACAAATCTGAAAAATAATTCGGACAAAAAGGGTTTAGTGTAAGTTATTATCTCCACTTACATTAGTAAATTCATAAAAAAAATAGAAAAACAGTAGAGCAGAAATATCTAAATCTTATAAAAATCGGTTTTACCTGGTGTCTGGGTAATTCTTTCAAACACTTCTAAGCATTCCTTTCTTACACCCGGTAGGTCTTTGTTAAATTCCATGTAAGGAAATCCCCCTTCATCTTCTGCTCGGCGTCGAAGTTCTGCTTTGATGGCAAAAGTCTCCATAATAATGCTACCTAGAATAACAAAGAAACTATACATACGTTGGACATTGATATACATAAAAGGTATTATTTTAATTGAAATAACTTGAAATTAAAACATGTTTTTACGGTTGAAGATTTAATTGATTAACAATGTAGAAGCGTGAATTTGTAAAGAGACTTTAAGGTTAATTTAGGAAATGGGAATGACCTCAGATGTCTGCTTCCCATGCATTCCCATACTTATGCTTCAAGAACGGAAAACCACTTACTCATGAGCACCTCCAGTTGTAGTTGGCTAGTTAAAAGTCAATAGAATGATGTTTTCTTCCAACAATATTTATTTATTACAAATGCATTATAATACAAAAAAAAGTTCATATTCCAAATAAGATGAGGTGAAAACTTAAGAAACCGGGAACCTTTTGGTAGAAATGGCGACTTCCAAATTCGAGCCGTAAGGCTCTCGATTAGTAATCCGGTGGTCGGGGTTCAACTAAATATTATTCGATTAGTTTGTGTTATTTCATAATTTTTTCCTTCAAAATAATATACAACCTTCTTGCGCCACGTTGCAGTGGATGTTGAGTGGAAGATACTCTGAGTATCGTCCAGGAGTAAAGACACAAGTCACAATTGAAATGTTGATTAATATGGCTTTGGCCGTGTTTGGTGACAAGAGGTGAATAGCCAGGTAAATCTCACTTTTGACTTCCCTAAGTTGAAGATACTCTAAGTATCGCCCGGGTTTAAAAATACAAAATACCGATAGAATATAACAATAAATAGATAAAAAATATTTATAGATATATTCTTATGTAAATAATTTTCGAATGAAACGTGGCTGAAATAGCTTTGGCCATGTTATTCAACTTCCACATCTTTATCTCCTTCCCCTTCCCTCTACCATCAGCCTCACAACATACTCCAATTGCCCCAAGATGGTACGGAGCAGTTTTGACTTTGATGCGGTATTTACAAAAAACAACTCAGCAAGTTTAAAGTGTGGTGTAGTTTGGCAGTTTCCAGCAAAGTCATATTTTATGGCAAATACCAAATATGTGTAAATACGGCAAGAGAGGACGTCGTACACAAGATGTCTTGCCTGCATCAGAATTCAAACATGAATCAATGTATCGTAAATTTCTAATGACAAAACTATATTTATTTTTCTACGATATCCATGTGGTAGCTTAGCATCAAAAACTTTTTTTTTTCTCAAATTACAGTCTTCCATAAAATTTTATTTATTTTCTGTCTTAGGAATGAGTTTATTAAATTTGGCAAAATAATTTAATATTCTTTTTTTTCATACAAATCTTATTCGAATTTAGTTAACTATTGCAGATAGCAAATAGTTATATATAACATTATTTTTGGGTACTGTTAAATTATTTCTGGAAATATATATACTATTCACCTGCGAAAATTCAGCATTTGCCTAATTTCCAGTTTGGGCCGTTTTTGTATAGATTCACTGAACTATTAAAAAAAAGATTTTACCTGTTGTCTGGTTAATTCTTTCAAAACGTTCTAGGCATTCCTTTTTAATATTCGGCAGGTCTATGTCAATTTCCGTATAAGTAAATCCCCCTCCATTTTCTTCTCGGGGTCGAAGATCCGCCTTGCTGGTAACAGACTCCACTTTAAAGCAACCTGAAAAAATTAAATAAAGTTAATTAATCATCGATGTACAAAAAATGTTGAACAGAACTTGAAAGTGAACTTTGAAATGTTTTGAATTGTTTAAATTCTGTGACACAAACCATCCTAAGAGACTAGGATAATTTAAGAAATAGTAATGCTCCCAGATGTCAGCTTCAGTGATTTGAGTAACTTAAGTGCGAAGTTTTGTTCCGCCGTCAAAGAAGTGATAAGGTAAATACCAAATATACTTATACGCAACAAGAGAGGAAGTAGTGCAATTGCCCTGTTTGAACGACATTTCATAAAGAACATGGATTCTGAAACTCCGAGTTTAACATTTTGTACATATGCATTGCAACTAACTGGCTGTCTGCGTACTTTCCGCATATTGCAAACATTTCTTCTTTATATCTGGGAGGTCGACATCTATATCCGTATTTGAAATTTCACCTCCGCCTCCTTCCTGGGGTCCTAGTTCCGTCTTGATCGTAACAGTCTCTGGATTTAGTAGATCCATGGCACTGCTGTGGTAGCGTTTGGTAATTGTTTCAAGCCCAAACAAACATACCTGAAACAGAATATAATTGTAAATTAACGGAACTCAATAAATAAGCTTTGAATATTTGGTTTTGCTTGGAATAATCTGTCAAAACAATGAAGTCGTATGGTCGTCAAAACACGTAATTCGAAATGAGGATATAATTGCGACTGTATCTTAGACTGAAGTTAAGACGTTTGAAAACGGTTTAAAAAAATGGTCTTCGATTGTCAGATAACTCAATAACTAGAGATAAAACCGTATTGTCGTTCTGCATTTAACAAATATCGGTAATCCATATATTTTTTAAATAATCTGCGATTATTTTTAACAAATGCCCTTCGAATCCTAGAATAAAAGTGGAATTTTTTACGTCTTGACGTATTAGTTTAAACGTTCCTTACAAAACACCAAATAGAATTCGTAAGTTAGGTGTGCCGATGGCTAAATTTAAGCTAGGTCGCGTTAGACACAGCGCAATTATGTATTTGAGTATGCCATAGAACTAATTATTTAAGAACCGTGGTCGGTCAGTTTGATTGGTTATAACGACTGCTATCACATAGCGATGAATATTTGGTATTAGCACTAACGTAAATCTATCACAAGTATGAGATGATAAAATTAACAACGTGGGTTAAACAGAGTATGGAAAAAGGATAAACGAAAGCATGTGTTGACAAAATACTTTAGTTAAGTTATTCATAGACAGTAATGAAGTCAAAGTCAATTATAATAATTATCAGGAAACTGACCTTTTAGGTTAATGATAATTTCATTGTAATTGCGTCTTGTATAATATTATAAGGCAATTGGTGGGGACCCACCCTTTCAAAACGACTGTGTGAGGATACTGATTTATTAACCTCCTTAGCCGCACACGTCAGGACTAGGAGATTCTTTGTCCCGATGACTGTGCGGCTGCAGCGACCTTGAGAAAAATGAGAAAGAAATTTCATAGATAATTTGTTTAATAGCTGTCAGAGAAGTTACACTAGTGATGGGCGGGATCGAAACATGTACAAAATCGAAATATTTTGATCAAAACATCAAAATTATCGAATGATTATTCGATTTAATTGCTCGCAGTTCAACAGGGGAGTGGGGGCAGACAAGGGCAGCGGTTTTGTCTCGTTTGAGGAGTGGGTTGCGGCACATTACAATTATTATACTTTTTTTTTCCTCTTCTATAGAAGCTGGCGCTTGTGTCTAGAAGAGTGGTGAGTATCAAGATGAAGAATATTTAGTGTTTGTAATTATGAATATTAAAAATTAAAATTTATTGCAAAGATACTTTCATCATTTTAGAATTTATGCTATTAGTGATATATCGGTAGTTTCTGTCTCGGAAATAAATGACTTATATAGGTATATGGTTTGACTTGAAACTCAATTTTATAAAGCATATAGAAATTATATCCAACAAAGCTTTGAAAATGATGGGCTTTATATTAAGATTATCTAATGCTTTTCACAAAATCTATACTATCAAAACTTTGTATATGTCACTAGTTAGGAGTCATTTCGAGTATAATTCCACAGTTTAGTCTCCAAATTATGAAGTTCATTCAAGTACCATTAAAAGATTCCAAAATAAATTATTATGATATCTAAATTTTAGAAAAGCAATTCTTAGAGAATGCCAAGATAACGACTACCTTTTTAATTGATTACCATTATTAAAATTATCCCAACGAAGAATTATTTACGAATTAATATGTTTGTTTAAAATTATTAATTCGTCATTGAATCCCCCTGAGTTTGCTTCACATAATTTCATTCCATGTTCCTGGCGGAACAGTTACAAGACAGTACCAACCATATTATTGTAGCAATTATTTTCCAACTTCGCAGTATTACGCTCCTATGAAACGAATCTAAAATTTGGGATACTCCCATGTTGTAAATATATTTAGCTCAACAATATTCCGATATAAGTTCGCTTAAATACATTTCAAGACTTCAAATGGAACTGTTTTATTTGGTGAAATGTAAACCATTATAAATAAAAATAAAATAACATCGCATTTATATAGCGCAGTTTAGTGTAATTTCATTTCAAGTACGCACTTAGACCAGCAGAACTAAGATCCTGGAGGTGAAAATTGTAGTTGATCGATTAATTGTATCTAATTATCAAATATTTAATTTACTTAGGTATTAAATTTCTGGGTAATATTAATTGTTTTATGTCTGTAAAAATCCTATGGCCGTTTAATAAATAAATAAGTTCGCTTGAGATTTTTAGTTTCTTGCATTACTTCGCTGCCCTAGTGCTTGTATGTTCAACAGACCATTTAGCAAATTTTACAGAAAACGTTTTTTTTGTTTTTATAGGCAAATTCTAAAAAATTCTCGATTTTTGTCAATTCGTTTTATACAAATGTTTAAAGATCATATTTCGAAGATTGAAGCTATAATATGCCCATATTATGATTTTAACCTGTCCGGTGGTATGACCGTACAGGTACGGTGAGAAAAAAATTCCTCGTAAGGAGTATGACCGTACCCGTACGGTTGCGCCTAAAATTAATTAATTATTGAATTTCTTCCGGAAAACCGATAGTTACTGCCATCTAGGGACAATTTGTCATAACTTGCAAAAGTTTTTAGCGATTTACGTACATTACCAACGGAGTTATTCACAATTAAAATATTTCGTGACGTCACCGTCTGGTAGTCGGTGGTAAACAACATTTTTATTGCGAGCGACGTCTTTTGTGAAGTGAAATTTGTGGTTTTTGTTTGTTTTTACACTGAATAACCTAATCATCTTGCATTAAAAATTACCTCAAGTGTTTGGATGTGAATATTTATTACATATATTGTACCGACAGTGTTTGTTTTCAGTTTGAATACAGTTTCTGACAGTTTGAACAAAATTCAATAGTGAATCTGAGTGCTGTGAACTATTTGAAATATTATTCGTTATACTGTTACTATCATTGACATTTTATTATTTTAGGTTATTAATAATTTGTACAGTGTTTTACTGTGATTTGACTTTGTGATTCGTATTGATAACTTGTTCAATTTAAATATTTTATTTTTGTAAAAAATGGTTAACCCTTTGAATGAACAAGACATTGCTGATATTTTAATCGAAGATGAAGATGTTTACGAGGATCTTCATGATTTGCCAATACATTCGGATAGCTCATCCGACGAATCTGATACATCTGATGAGGATGAAACTCTCCCTAGTTGTTCAACATCCAAAAAGAGAAACGTTGATCATCGTAAATGGTATCAGGGTAAGTTTACGCCCATTATTCATGAATTCGATTCAACTAACTGAAATTAAGTCTTTGAATTCGAACAATCTCATGGCGCTGAAATGGCAGGATAAAAGGGATGTACTTATGCTTAGTAACATACATGCAGATGCAATGATTGTTACTGATAAAATTGACTTCCCCACGGGAGAAAATAAAATAAAAACCAGAGGTAGTTTTAGATTATACCAAGAATATGGGAGCTGTTGACAAAGTGGACCGCATATTGGGCTTCGCAAGCAGTTTCAGGAAGTCTCTAAAATGGTATAAGAAAATTTTATTTAGATTGATAGACATTGGAACACTAAATGCTTTCTTTTTGCATCGTTTGAAAACGCAAAAGGTTTTATCATTTAACGAATTCCGGGAAAACTTAGTGTCTCAAATGATCGAAAAATATCACACGCCAAGGCCGGCATCATCTGGAGGAAGGAGAGTAGTGGATCAACCAACTCGCCTTTTAGGAAAACATTTTCTCCATCTTGTACCAGAAACTGCAGCCCAAGGAAAGCGAACTCAATGACAACGCCATGTGTGTAGACATACAGCAGTTCGAGCTCAAAAAAGAAGTGACACGAAATATATGTGCACCGACTGCAATCTTGCATTTTGCGTATATCCATGTTTCGAAGACTACCATACGAAAAAGCAGTATTAGTTAGTGAAGACAATTTTATTCCTAAGATAGTGTACATAATAATTAGATTAGTGTTTTTGTTATCGTAATTATTGACTGCATATACATTGTGTACCTATGTTGAATTTTTATAATGAAAATACAATAGTGTAAGTGTAAATAATAATACGTATATGTAAGTGTGTGAAAAAAGTTGTTCTTCCCCCCTTAATACCCTTGGCATCATTAAAATTGCGGTAAGTGAATCTGATTTTTATTAAGTAAAAACAAAAATCTGCCCCGATTTCGATGGTTGGCGATTTCTGCAAAATTATTTTTATTTTTTCCTTCTAAATAGCTTAGTATTTTTTTTTCGTGCTAGTTTCTAAGGATTTTTTTACTATTTTTTTATACTCTACGAGGTGGCATTAATTTTTTTCTATATTTTGATTGTTGAAAAAACTCACTCCAGCGGGACCGTTTTCTGTCCAGAAACTCACCACCGGACAGGAAAGGTGGACGTTGAACATGGCTTGAAAATGATGAATGATTATTTTGGATTTTGAACATATCGTCTGGAGATTGAACAATTCGGCTCCCATAAGTTTTAGGTATTTTTTGTTCAATTAGCCAATTAGTGGTAAATTGATTATACAGGGTGATTTTCAGATTTCGAACCTTTGATTTTATCTTAGGTAGTAGTTGACTTAAAGTATTACTTTACAATATACAAACAGCGTTTTTTATGTGATTTTTCACAAAAATTGCTCTATATAAATCATAAAAATATTATTAAGTTTGAAAACAACGTACTAGTACAAAGGTACCTACCGCTAATATACTACTATCAGCTGTCGGTGCATGCGTGATGTGAAATATTCTTACATCGTACGTAGTACGGCCTCCGTGGTCTAGGGGTGCTCTTGAATAGAGATCCGGAGGTCGCGGGTTCAAACCCCGGCGTGCGTAAGTAAATTTTATTTGATTTATTTATATTATTTCACAAATTCTTCATTTTAAATAGAGCAGTTGAGACTGTGTGCGGTATTCCAATAATAAAATCCCGAGTGATGCGTAAAACTATTCAAGTTCAATTTTCAGTTGAAGATGTCATTTAAATACCAAAAAAGATGTGTTTTTTGAGCTTCATTAATGCACAATAGGCTAATGAACATATTGGCATTCATATCTCAAAAGCGCCTGTAGTGGATGACATAATATTCATGTTTGTTGATTCCTTCCAAAGCGATTCCTCCTTTGATCAAAAAAATAAAATTGTGAAAAATCGAATAACGCAATATTTTTTCGAAAAGATTAACAGGCATTTTTTTTCCTATTTGTATCATATAAGTAAATTTGGAAGGTTTGAAAATTCACTTATATTTTATAAAATGACCCAAACAATGAACCTATTCACCTATTTTGTGTATGTACTTCGAGCCCAATCAACTTAAATAGTTATTTCCAATAGCAGTTAAGTGGAAATAATTTTGTTTGACTAACAAAATATTGCTTATATCAAAACGAAACTTGTTGCCTTGTGAAAAAGTTTTGATATTATTTGCATTCTTACATTTTGAGTGCAATAATGCTGTCTACTCCCTTTTTAAAATCATAAACATATTGTTTTAAATTTAATGGCCTTGAGATTCCTCAATCATCGTCTATGGTAAGCCCATAGGTCCGTTATATCTGTGGTCAAGTGGAACACAATTTTTATAAATTATAAAATTAAGAGGATATCAATCTAGTGAATAAAATATCTATGATCACAGATCTTGGGAGGGGAGTCGCTATATGCATAGCGACTAGTCGACAGGGGGCGTGGCCAACATATCCGAGCATACCCGAAGTGAAGTGTTTCGGCGCTATATTTGAAATTGGTTCTCCGCTCAGATTTTTTTTTGTGACGTCACGGCCGAGCATTTCCGAATATTGCCGAGCAGCCGATAGCTAATTTTACTGTCATCTTTCGTTTTATACGATTCTTGCACCTTGATTTCATTTGGTTAGATTGCATTACTATAGGGCCAATATCATAAAGTCGATTCCAAAGCCTTAATAAAGACTGTTTGGTATGGCAACCACATTCTAATTCCTGCAAATATAATTAACTTTTGGACAATAAAAGACTTGTGGTAGGCCTTATGTTCAACTTTTGTACAGATTCGTACTAGGCCTACAATCTACACATACACAAAGTATCTAATCTTTTTACATTACAAAACAGTACACCTATGGGAAAGTAAAACTAGCATTATTTGGAGTCAATGTGAAAATTTGGATGCCATATAGCATGTTGAAGGATAAGTGAGCAATGAAGGAAGTTGGGCAATTCATTGATATATATATTTGATATTATTTTATCAATGGAAAATAATACATTACACCACACAAAGGAAAAATAAACATTCAGGGAATAAATCCCATTAAAAACATGACAGATAAACTAGTTAATTTTAAAGTTTTCTCACAGATTCAGCTAGTGGGTACCGTTGTCCATCTAGTGTATAATATTTTATAGCAGTTTATATACATGCATTTTAGGGGTCCTAACTCGAGTAACCGAGTACCCGGGTACCCCCCTATATAAAAAAAAAGAATTTAAAAATTAAATAAAATTAATTAATTATATTTTAAATCAGAACCCTAATCAAGTTGCACATAGTTCACGTATTTTTTTTATTTATCCAAGGGGCGTCGGGTACCCGGGTAGTAATATGCTACCCGGGTACTCGCGAGGACCCCTAATGCATTTATGTTATCACCGCTTGCAGGCCAATTTTTCAATATCTTTTTGTGCAACGAATAAAACAAGCAAGTGTAAATATGTAAAATAATCACAAGCGTTTACGTCTACCGTCTTTAAGAAATTAAAGTAATCGCTGTTTTCGATAATATATATATTTTTTTAAGTTTTCCCCCAAAAAAGAAGAAGTGAATCTGAGTATCTGTGAGATACTTTTAAAAAGTATATGTATCTAGATACAGATACAATTTAACAATGTATCTTGTACCAGTATCTAGCTACAAATTTTGCCAAGTATCTGTATCTAGATACTTTTAAAAAGTATATGACACAACACTGCATCTAACTATAGTGAAAACATTAAAATAATGTTATAAAGTGATTGCCCATGTAGGGATAAGCAGAGAAAAGAAACTATCATACCTTCGTTTTTGCTCTTTCTGCAATTTGAGGTGGAACAGGAAATTCTGGAAAATATTTTATTTGTTTCACACTCATCATTGCGGGACAACCAAGCTTCTTGGAGTCCAAAACCCGGAACCTCTTCTTCTTATGGTTTGGGTGAACAGCCTGAAAGAACAATTCAAGGTATAGGGTCTAATAGGCTTATACGTATAAGACGCCTATTATTTGTGCGGCAAATAAATTGCCCATGGTTAACTTATTTGACGCAGATGATTAACTTTTACAAAAGTTGTTAGGGCCTATGCAATGTTGACATTAGTATAAAATTACCAGTGTGGTTATAATCCAGTGTGATATGAATTAAAATTGTGAAATGAGATATAGCTGCAGGGGCTTTAATTAATTTGGCACTTTGAGCACGGTCTTCTTTAGACTAACACGACATGAGGATATGTTACGAGCCACGGCACACTTTTTAACACACAAAGATGAATTGTGATTGGTGTGATTGTCGTGTTAATCTAAATGAGACGGAGCTCCAACTGCCATATTAGGAAGGCCCCTGGCGTAATCTAGTCCTAGCTTACCTAGGCCCAGGCCCATTGCTTTTATTTTAATTTTAAACAGATCACCGACGATACGGTGATCATTTTGGGGTCATAGACCCTAATCTTGGACCACCGAGTCCTAGATGCTCTGTCAATGCTACTATTGAAAGACGAGGGGGAGTAGGCCTAGCTGATGTGGTTCTAGGGTGTATTAACATACCAACTCAACTCTCTCCTTGCTGTTATTTGGGCGGTGTAGTCGGGGGCCTTGGGCGCACTCTCTGTACGCATTCAAACCGAAAGTAAATGGCATCCCAAAGAACTCCACTGTATGCGGGCAGAACGTGTATACTGCATCTGAAAGATTGGAAATGTTAATTTCGAATAACTCGTAAATATCAGCAGCTGCTTATGAACTGAACAAATGGGAAGGCCTACCCTAGACCCAGGCCCTAAGGTTTAGAACTTACCTCCCAACTTCTTTTTCATACTGTCTCTCGTTGAAAAAGAGTGCCCCAACGCGTTCACAGAACACAGAAATGCTTCATAATTTGCTTCATTGTCAATGTATCCACTAATAACACCCGTCTCTGAATTCTTTTTGAAATTACTTAACGAAACTTCTAAAAGACGTTCTAAACCGGCACTCAAAGACGCCATTTCTGATGATTTCTGACGTTTCGTTTCACCGCCCACCGCGTTTCACTGATTTTGCATCACAGGCAGTGGGGAAACAATTTACTCGTAACAGCTCGGGTATGCTCGGATATGTTGGCCGCGCCCCCTGTCGACTAGTCGCTGTGCATATAGCGACTCCCAAGATGTGGCACTTTGCGAGTGTTGCCACTTCTTAAAAGTGTCAGTGGTGATACCAGCAACAAAAATAACGAAGGAATGGCTATCATATCCAAGTTATTTAGAAGTAGAGACAACGTAAACATAAAAATCTGGAAATATTGGAACTGTCCCTATTAATATAAAATATAAAAATATTATTATTATAATTATTCCCTATTAAAACGATCTTAAAGGTAATACTAAAAAAACATAGACTGACTGATACAGACCAAATATTCAACAGCTGTGACGTACTAGATATACGCCAATTATACGTTAAAACACTACTAAACTACATTTTTGACAAAAAAAAAAATTTCAACATACACAAAATAACACTAACAGACCAGTTAGACAAGCGTACAAAGAAAACATAAAAACTCCAACAGTAAATTCAAGCTTTGGACAAAGACACTACCAATACCATGCTATAAAAGCTTTCAACAGTCTAAAAATTGAAATTAAAATTGAGGAAACTAAAAATAAATTAACACACAAAATTACAAAATGGATTAAACAACAAAAAAGACAATATTACCAAAATGTCATAGCATAAAATAAAAATAAAACCTACACGTAACACACAAAACCAATATAAACACACATCACTCACAAACACACAAGATTATATATTAAATGTATTATTTTATCTTATATTGTAGATTGTATTTAGATTATTTTCATATTATAAAATGAAGGCCTCAGCACGGGCAAGCCACCCAGTGAGGCCAACATTAGTAGAAAACTTTGAAATGTATAAAAATATTGTACCAATAAAAAAAATAAAAAAATAAATAAAAGTATGGCAACCCACTGTACTTTAACTGAAATTAAATTCAGTTACGCTTGCTACAAAGAAATTTATTATCCGGATCTAACTTAGTTAATTTTAGTCTTAGGTACCCTTTTTTAGTTATATCCAATCGATTTCGTTTTTTCAATAAGTAAATCGCTTATGGCGCTAAAACCACATTCCTCCAAATAAGTTGAGGGAAAGGGTAATAATAATTTTCTGGCATGCATATTTAATATTAGGTTATTTTGTGTTATTTTTTTCGCAAATCCTTGGTGTAAGTTTCTTCTTTAAGCCTTAATGTCACATTCGTACTCACACAGAGCAAAAACCTTTCTCGTGTTATTACTTTAATTATTCTTGTTCACGCAAGCCAAATTAATGGCAGACGACTACTATTCTCATTTTATTACTTTTATTATTCATTTTCACAGAACTCACCGATATTGCAACACGTTTTCACTCATTCTAAGGAAAATTAGTTCTTATTTTTTTACTGTGATTATTCATGGTCAAGCATAATAAGACACACTCACACTCATATTCAGGAAAAAACCGTCTCTTTTCTCGTGTTCTTTCTGTAACTATCCATATTCGAAGAAGTCTAGTAATTGCATCACTAATTGCATATATTTACACTTATACCAAGTAAAAACCATTCTCATGTCTTACTGAAACTATTCATGTTCACAAAAGACAAATTTAATGACTCACATTCGCATTGAAACTAAGGATAAACCATTTACATGTTCTTATTCCGATAATTCAAGTTCACAGAAGTCACGTTTAATGAGACACTATATCACTCATACTAAAGAACAACCATTCTTACTATAATTATTCATGTTTATGGAAGTCAAATTTAACGAAACACATTATCACTCGTATTAGGATAACCATTCTCATTTTCTTAGTGTAACTAGTCATGTTCACAAAAGTCAAGATTGAGAAGACACATTCGCACTCATTCTAAGCAAAATCCATTCTCATGTTCTTACTTTGATCATTCATGCTCACGGATATCCAGCTTTATTTTACAATTTCGCACTCATGCTTGGGAAAAATCGTGTATCATGTTCTTTTGTAATTATTTATTTTATCTTAGGAAAACTAACTGTTACTAGATTAGTTTATACATGAGCAATTTACTTAACTGAGAAACCAATTATAGATTTCCTCATTATACTTATACTTTATGTGTAAAACAATTATAGTTTATTGTAGATGCCGTATTATACCAATACAACATATACAGCTACAACCTGCACAGTTTCTGTGTTTTTAAATAATTATTGAAATTGTAACAGGTTTTATTCTATTTTCAGTACAATTTAGCGAATATTTCAATTTTTATACATCTCAGGCATTTTTTGCATGACCGATGACTATTCCCCGTTTAGGTGGAATGCCTAAGTGTCTCGACTCTGAAGCGTGGTGCCCCACCTCTGAGGCGTTATGCCCCACCGGTGGGGCGTACGCCCCTTCGTGGGAAACACTGATCTAGAGAGTGGTTTATTTATGATTCAGTATGTCTTTAGCTTTCGTTACAAGTGCCCGCGCTTAGGGAAATAAACCCATTCTGACCCTGCGCTAAAATTGATGTTCAGCCGATATGTCCATTTTCATTATCACCAATTACGAAAAACAAAAAAGGACAGATTAACATTCCTTACGTGTTATTTGTAAAACCATTCGAATTGAAACAGCATATTTTTATTACTCAAGGATATAGATTGGTAATACATGTATAAAATTTGTTAATGTTGGTTTCGATCAGTTTTATTTATGTTTATAGGTGGTGCATAAACCTCAACGGACAATGATTATCAATGTATGTATAAAAATATTTTATCTGGAAACCCTGATATCTCACAAACATGTGTCATTCACTCAATCTCTGAGCAAACGGGTATTGGGCTACACACCATCAACATACATTATTGCGGTTTACAAGAACCGGTGAAGTTAAATCGCCAAATAAAAAAAGAGAGCGACTGAACTTTTTTGCTAAAATCGATAAAGATGCAATAAGATAGAAGATTCACACTTTTTACTTGGGAAAACAATATCCCATAATTAATAAAGTTTTGCAGACTGTCAATAACGATAATTCATTGCCAAATTTTAAGCGCAGCACTTTCCATAAGGCAATCAATGAAATGGGTTTTCAATATTGTAATCGAAAACGTGACAGTTTGTTGACGGAGCGTGAAGACTTAATTCGTTGGCGAAGAGATAACATAAGAGCAATCGAGAGACACCATAGGGAAGATCGTACGATATACTACCTCGATGAAACTTGGATTAATGCAGCTCATAATACTGTTAAATCGAGACGAGATGCTTTCGCACGCGGCATTTCCGTAGGACCCCCTAATCCAGCCGGTAAGGGAAAACAATTAATAGTGTTACACATTGGAAGTTCTGCAGGATTTGTTCCGAATTGTCTTTTCATTTTGAATAAAAATAATTCAGCAGATTATCACGACGAAATGAATGGGGAAACATTTTTGTAGTGGTTTAAAAACATTTTTAACACTGGATGAAAACTACTGCATAGTAATTTCAAATCAATCTTTTTTTCCAAAAAAACTGCATAGTAATTTCAAATCAAACTTTTTTTCCAAAAAAACTTAAATTAAAAAAATATATATATAAAACTTTTAAAATCAAACTTTTTTTCCAAAAAAACTTATATTAAAAAAAAATATATATACCTATATATATTATATATATATATATATATATTTTACACATAACATAATATTATAACATTGAATCTAAGTAAGAATCGTGGCTCCCTTATCAGGCACAAGAGCTCCTCTTTTCTGATAAGGTATACATGACCAATTATGAACCTTATTATTATTTTTTGCAAAATATGTATTAATGTAACTTATATGATATATATTAAAATAATAAAAAAAGTAATGGATAATGCCCCATATCATTGTGTTAAATTAGACAAGCTTTCTACGAAACAATGGAAAAAAGGCGACATAATTCAATGGATTGAAGTAGAGGGAGGGCTGAGTATCGATGGAAGTATTATTTAAGCGTATATAGAATAAAGTACGAGTTGTTGCGGGTTGCCAGTTTGTACCGGGATCATATTATAAGTATGTAGTAGATGTTACTGCGAACGAAGTTAACAAAACTGTGTTTCGATTACCTCCTTATCATTGTGAGTTAAGCCCGATCGAAGTGGTGTGGTCAATGGTTAAATAGCACTCCAAAGTAAACAATACCTCCTTCAAAAAAAGTTACGTAAGACGACTCATAAAAGAAGTATCTAAAAAGTTACATCAGAGCATTGGAGTAACTTTGTTCGACATATTATTGGTATTGAAAAAAAAATTGTAAGATCGATCACATTGTTTGAATGGATAAAACGTTTAAATGTTTTGTTTTATTTGTCGGTAGACAAATAAAATAAAATAATTTATTTATTGAAACAGTGGATCTGAATGTGTTAACGCTCATCCTTGTAGAAGCGTGGAGAAGGGGCGGAGACATGCGCGTCCACGGGTTGTTCTAATGTTGGACCAAGAATAGTCGTGCGTAAATGTAACCCGAATATTTGTAGAAACTTAACCACAACTAAGATTATCATGTATAATTAGCATACTACCAAAATTTCGCATTTATTCGCTTAATATTAGAGTCAGGATCAGTGATTTAGAACCCGTCACATTATGTTAAGGTTGGTAGATAATATAAATAAAAAAATATTATTTCTGAAGCTGTTAGATTAAGAGTCCTACTAATAAATAAACAACTTACTGCAGAATGAACGATTGCAACGTAGTCATATTATTTTTTGTAGCGTTTCATTCTCTAATGTGTTTTGTCTATGGTGTTATTTGTCTTTGACATCATTTTACTCATGGACGTGGACCTATCTGTCATCACACGTCTCAAATTTCGATTAGTTTTTCAATAATTAAATTTGTAAAATACCCGCAACCGCCGACGCATGCTCGTTAACACAAATACGAATGTGCATTTATATAATCTGATGTCTAATTCTAACCACCCAGTCGAAGCGGTAAGCGCAATTACTTTCAAGTTGTGACCTCGTGAGCCATTTATTCCATTCACAATCATAACAGGACTTAAAACTCTTAAGCCGGTTGTTTGGATCTCAATCCTACGTTTGGTACCCACATCTAGTCACAAAAAACAATCCACATCTAAAACAAACGTAGTTGAGACCCGGTATATCAGTAGCTCCGTATCCTCGCTAAATCCGATATGCATCACTCAAATTTAAGCAAACAAAATCGGCGGCTCAATCCTTGAGCCACAAAGCAGTTCCATTTAAAGACGGCAAGCCGTTTGGAGTGACACTTTTTAAGTAGACATTTACATAAATAATACCTGCTTTCTTCGTCTCACAGAAATTTACGCACATTGCCTACTTTTATCACTATCAAATTGGATGCCTCATTGAGCTCAAACTCATTCTAAAACAGTCCGGTAAGGTATTTAAAAGATTTTAAAAGTTCTAATGTGGCAACAGTTTGTGTTCAGCGGTTATTTTGTCATAATTTTATTAATAGTACCGTGACTCCTGCAAAACAAATACTATTCATAATTAAGTATCCTTACACGTAAGACCATTAACTCGTTAATTAAACCGGCGTAGAATAAACTTCGTTCGGTAACATTTCGAAACATCGCAGTCATTTTTGTTGTTTGTTTTTGGGGTGTTATGCCGTGTTGCGCTAACTCCTTCTTTAGCCGACGTTTCGGACATCGTTGCAGGGTCCATCATCAGGGCAGATCCGGTAGATCCGAAGATGTACGGTGTCCCTACGGTGTCTCTCAATTGCTCTTATGTTATCTTTTCGCCAACGAATTAAGTCTTCACGCTCCGTCAACAAACTGTCACGTTTTCGATTACAATATTGAAAACCCAATTCATTGTTTGCCTTATGGAAAGTGCTGCGCTTAAAATTTGGCAATGAATTGTCGTTATTGACAGTCTGCAAAACTTTATTAATTATGGGATATTGTTTTCCCAATTAAAAAGTGTGAATCTTCTATCTTATTGCATCTTTATCGATTTTAGCGAAAAAGTTCAGTCGCTCTCTTTTTTTATTTGGCGATTTTCCTTCACCGGTTCTTGTAAACCGCAATAATTTATATTTGATGGTGTGTAGCCCAATACCGTTTGCTCTGAGATTGAGTGAATGGCACATGTTTGAGAGATATCAGGGTTTCCAGATAAAATATTTTTATATATATATTGATAATCATTGTCCGTTGAGGTTTATGCACCACCTATAAACATAAATAAAACTGATCGAAACCAACATCACATCTTCGGATCTACCGGATCTGCCCTGATGATGGACACTGCAACGATGTCCGAAACGTCTGCTAAAGAAGGAGTTAGCGCAACACGGCATAACACCCCAAAAACAAACAACAAAAATGCTTTTGGCCGTGAAAATCTAAAAACTTACCCATCGCAAAGTCAGTTCACAAGAGTTTAGTTTTGCAAAGGAAAAAGAAACAAATACTTCTTTTCAAATTAAGTTTTTACAAAACGTGAAATTTTGGTTATATCTGTTCTTATGACCTATATACGGATTTCGTTAGCTCGACATTCCAACAAAACTGGGCAAGCAACCGATATTATCAAGCATAATGATTTGACCTAGAAGAACGACACTCACCTTTTCACATGTGATAAATATAACGAACGCACTAAGCAAATTAAACTCAGGTTTCGTGGATCGAGACAATACTGTTTTTAGTCAGAGGGGCGAGGATTTCATTTCTTAATGTAATTAATGAAATCGCGACCACAGTAGTCAGGAGTTTGGTTTTGCAAAGAAAAAAGTACACGTTTCTCTAAAATCATATTTATGACAACAACAAAAAAGACCTTTATACGGATTATGTGCATACCTTCAATTAAAAGCCAAGTCCATAAACACGCTTATTGCAAATTTTATTTATTTTATGGTTGCTTATTTCAAATTTATTTTTTGTTATTAAGTGCTCCTCTCACTATATTAAAATATATTTCATGATATCGAATTGTTAAAAATTACAATCTTTATGCATTTATGCATTCAAACTTCAATAAAATCCATTGTCTTGGATTGATATTTACGACGGAGTAGTCATAAATTGCCATAGTAATACGGCATATCTACGATAATTTATTTTTCCAGCAGATCATGCTAACATCAGAATAAATTGCAGTTAACCTGAAATGGATCTTGTGACCTTGGATGTCGGTGTCATTAAGTCAGAACCTGACACAATCCCCCAAGAAAAATGTCCAATATCATCTTATGAAGTATTATTGCCATTCGGGATTGTCAAACAGGAGACAGATGAAGCTACTGCGATCGAGTGTGACCCAGATACTCTAGTGGTAGAAGAAGATGCCCAGGAATTCTCGGAAATAGATATTGACTATCCTGTCATTAAAAAGGAATGTTTCGTTCATCTTGAAAGGATCGACCAAAGTCTGGGTAAGCTATTAACTTATTTTTCCGATGACCTCTCCTACTGGACATTAGTTTACCCCGCAGACTGCCGCCCCGAAAAGCTCAAGAGAAATAACTCAAACCAGTAACTTCGGTTTCGATACATATCACCGCCAGAATGTGGTTTTATTTATCTTTCCAATGGCAGCTAGTTCTATTATTGGCCATTTGATATTGGACTTTAATATTCTCACCTTCATCTGTCCAGAGTTATATTAGGCCTGCATGGGTAGATTCATATGGATGACTGTGTGTTATATTTTTTTAATCTTCCTTATCAATGCTGCACAAAGTTTCTTGTTGTTTATGTCATGAAATAGACTAACATAACAACGATTTTTTTTCTGTTTTCACGTCTGTATGGTTTTCGCTCAAGGTAACAAAAGTGCTGTGAATGAGCAACTCAATTTTAACAATAAGTTTTTTTTTTTTTTTACAGTAATACCGCACATAAGTTAAGTAGGCATTTATGAAATGAAATTGAATTTGCATTTTTTCAGTATCGCTTTACTTTTAACATATCGTTTAGCTGTCGAATAACCACGATATCATTATTCAATCTGTCTGTGTTTTCAGATTTTATTTCGTCGAAAATATCTGTTAGTGATACAAAACACCCGAATGCAAAAAAGTCTAGAACTAGAAATAACTTATTTTCCTGCCCAACTTGTACCTACAGGGCTAGGTACGAAAGTGGTCTGATTACGCATATTAGAACCCACACTGGCGAGACACCATTCTCGTGCTCGGAATGCACGTACAAGAGCTCTCAAATATGCAACATGATTCGTCATACTAGAACCCACACTGGAGAAAAACCATTCTGGTGCTTGGAATGCACGTACAAGTGCTTTCTTAAAAGCAATATGGTTTCACATACTCGATCCCACACCGGTGAGAAACCATTCTCATGCTCGGAATGCACATACAAGTGCTGTCATAAAAGCAGTTTGATTTCACATACTAGAACCCACACTGGAGAGAAACCATTATCGTGCTCGGAATGCACGTACAAGTGCTCTGTTAAAAGCAGTTTGATTTCACATACTAGAACCCACACTGGAGAGAAACCATTTTCGTGCCCGGAATGCACCTACAAGTGCTCTGATAAAAGCAATATGGTTTCACATTCTAGAACCCACACTGAAGAGAAACCGTTCTCGTGCTCGGAATGCACGTACAGGAGCTATAGAAAATACGATATGGTTTCTCATGCTAGAAAACACACCGGCGAAAAACCATTCTCGTGCTCGATATGCACCTACAAAAGCTCTACAAAATGCTCTATGCTTTCTCATGTAAGAACCCACACCGATGAGAAACCATTCTCGTGCTCAGAATGCACGTACAAGTGCTTTAAAAAAAGCAATATGGTTTCACATAGTCGATCCCACACCGGTGAGAAACCATTCTCATGCTCGGAATGCACATACAAGTGCTCTTATAAAAGCAGTTTGATTTCACATACTAGAACCCACACTGGAGAGAACCTATTCTCGTGCTCGGAATGCACGTACAAGTGCTTTCAAAAAGGCACTATGGTTTCACATACTAGAACCCACACTGGAGAGAAACCATTCTCATGCTCGGAATGCACATACAAGTGCTCTAATAAAAGCAGCATTGTTTCACATACTAGAACCCACACTGGAGAGAAACCATTGTCATGCTCGGAATGCACATACAAGTGCTCTAATAAAAGCAGTTTGATTTCACATACTAGAACCCACACTGGAGAGAAACCGTTCTCGTGCCCGGAATGCACCTACAAGTGCTCTTATAAAAGCAATATGGTTTCACATTCTAGAACCCACACTGGACAGAAACCGTTCTCGTGCTCGGAATGCACGTACAAGTGCTTTCAAAAAGGCAATATGGTTTCACATACTCTAACCCACACCGGTGTTAAACCTTTCTCGTGCTCAAAATGCCCTTACAGGAGCTATAGAAAATACGTTATGGTTTCTCATGCTAGAAAACACACCGGTTAGAAACCATTCTCGTGCTCGTTATGCACGTACAAGTGCTCTCATAAAAGCTATATTGTTTTTAAAAAAATGCTTTTTTTAGAAATTGTTCTCGTGGTTGGTTGAAATTTTTAGTTTGATAGTTTTATTTTGACAAGCCAAAAGTTTTTGTTTGTTACAGTATGTATTGAAATTCGTATAATAATTAAACCATTTTTTTTATCAATGTACAAGACACAGAGATATATTATACGCACATGAAACATATTACGTCCATTTGCATGACTAGCTTTACTGCAACGGATGGTGAACGTTTCAAAGATTTATATCCCAGTCAATCTAGACAAAAAAATGCCCCTTACTGGATAAAACTAGGGGAAAGCTGAATTTTCGCATGTGATTAGTACCTTCTCCTGGAAGCATTTTCACAAAAGTCCCTACTCTTCCGACAATTTTTTCCTCACCTGCGCTCCCCCAACTATTTAATTTGAGGGTTCTACTAAAGCCATTATATTTCCTAAACTAAAAAATGTATCAGTCAATTGTTTCCATAAACAAACTTCTTATAAAATTTCCTTTAAATAATCTAATTTTTTTTCATCTGCAATAGTTAAGACATTCTGTGCAGTGAAACAGTTGAGCGCAGGATTATGAGTAAATACGAAGGTAAAAAGTTCAAAAATGGATACGACATTCCATCATTTTGATGTTCTCTCTCTCACTTCTATATTCCATAAATATACTGTAACTCTGTTTTTGATTTAAAATGTTTTTATAAACTTGATGAAGGTTCAGGGTGATCCGAAACCGGTTGGTTTTATATGTTGAAAATATATGCAATAAAGTAGTTTTAAAAATTAAGTTATTTTCATTATAATTTTGTATATTCACAAAGTGCTTGCTACATATGAAAATTTATTTAATTATAAATCACTCCGTAAATTCGTACTAAATTTAATATTTCAAATTTTTAAACTGACAATTCAAGGTGGAATTCCATTATAATAAAACAAATATGAAACTTTTTTCCACTTTAATTTTACTGACCGTAACCGGTTTGCTCGTTAAAGACATCTTCAGACTGGTACAAATTACTTTTCACTTTGACTTTATTTATTTTACAGAGTTCCTAAACGTGAGTTTACTGACTCTAGCGTAATTAAATTAGCGTAGTTTAAATACATAAAATATGGGAGAGGGGTGGTCTAAAAGATGTCCATATGTTACTAAGTCGTTTTAGACTATCGATATCTAATTATTTTGGTATTTCCAGTAGGCTTATTACAAGGGGTTTGTAGTTTGTTTCAATATTGTTCAGGGAAAAACCTTACAAGTAATATGAATTATCAATGACCGAATTTTATGGTCGAATCGTTATTATGATATATGGGATTTCTTTAAATTATTTTTTGTTGTATTTTGAAGGGATGTGTTTACATTGGTATAGGGATGGTTATTATGCAAACTATATACATATTTTAATTTCGGAATTATTATGAAAATTTTAATGAATTCAAAAGCGGAGACTTAACAAATGATTATAATTGCTTATTTATTACAATTTTTTTAGTGAAGCGGGTAATTTCAAAGGATTCTAGTCTATCAAGTTTATGACCTGTATTACAAGTATGGAGAATTTTAACGTCTCTGTCTTTATCAAACGAATGTTTGTTTTCTTATAATGAAGCATCAGACTTGCGTGGTCCATCAGGAATTGTTTATGGAGTCTGTGTGTGATGTAATCTAAGATTATTTTTTGATTTTCTAGATACTTATTTTCCATGAAGGGGTGAATGGACAGTGAAGAAGAAGGAGAGACCAGTACAGAAGGACGACCCACTAGGGCGCGAAGGCCTCCGGGCTGGTTAAGTCAATTTGTACAGTGATTACGACATCAGGAGTGCGTGTGGTGATATGCAAGTACTGCAAAAGCAGTGGCAGTGAACACAACCGTTTTGCGATGTGAAAGACAAGTGACATTCAATTAGAACGCCCAGTTAGAATACATCATCTCTTAATGTAATTAATGAAATCGCGACCACAGTAGTCAGGAGTTTGGTTTTATAAAGAAAAAGTACACGTTTCTCTCCTAAAATCATATTTATGAAAACAAAAAAAAAAGTTTGTGATATCTATCCGACCTTTATACGCATTATGTGCTGAGCCTTAATTGAAACCCAATAAATTGCCATAGTAATATGGCATATCTACGATTATTTCTTTTTCCAGAATATCATGCTAAAATCAGAATAAATTGCAGTTAACCTGAAATGGATCTTGTGACCTTAGATGTCGGTGTCATTAAGTACGAACCGGACACAATCCCTCAAGAAGAAAGTCCAACATCACCTCATGAAGCATTATTGCCGGTCAGGGATTAATATATTAGCTATTTATAGATCCCCATCCGCACCCAATTTTTCAATCTTCCTTACTGCACTTGAAACTTTGTTTTTAAAACTAAATCACTGTAGTACGCTGTTTGTAATTGGAGACACAAACATAAATATTCTAGAAAATGGTCATCCTCAAAGAGACGATTACCTCAATACCATAAGCTACTACGGTCTTATTAGTTACATCAACAAACCTACTAGAGTCACTGAAGAAACTCTTTCTTGCATCGACCAAATAAAAGATAGAACGAAACTACCCATAAATAGTAATAAAATGATTTATTGTCTTCTTTTCTTAGTAACAATATAGAGATATTTGTTGTCCTCACTGGTATCTCCCTTGCTGAGGATGTCATTTACATATTAGAATTTAATTATAAGAAATTGATATTACAAAAAGTTACATATGAATTTAATTATAAACATATATCATGTAGTATAATTTTTTTTTTTTTTAAATAATTTTAAAATAATTAAGATAGTGTTTATTTGTACAGTTCAGTTTAGTAAATTCGGGTTTAGTCTGTGTTTGATATCAGTTTATTTTCTATTTCAGATCTCCCTATCTCCCTATCCAGTATTCAGTTTTTATTTGAGATAAGGATTTATTGGTAGGGTAAGGAATCATTTCAGATGTCACCAAACACGGGCAAAGTAATTTCAAGCAACATTTCAATTCTGAATTGTGGTATTACAGTAGGGCGATACTGGGAGTATCTTCCATTCACGAACTTGCCGCAAATATATAACACTTACATATACAGTGGGTTGCCATATTAATAGGGACAGTTCCAATATTTCCTGATTTTTATGTTTACATTATCTCTACTTCTAAATAACTTGGATATGATGGCCATTCCTTCGTTATTTTTATTGCTGGTATCACCACTGACACTTTTAAGAAGTGGAAACACTTCCAAAGTGCCACATCCCTCGAAAATTTAAGGTTTTTTGCACGTGGACAGCATTTTTGTGAAATTGCGTGATTGAAGTTCTGGTAAATAAATATATACATTATAATTATATTTACGAGTTTTAACAGTTTAACTATACAAAGATGTAAGTAATTATTAAATATCTATTAATTTATGTAATTTTTTCTCATATCTTATTTCAGTGAATAGTTTTTCCATATTGAGTCCAATGTTCTGTTTTTTTAGTATGGCTAGGTCTTCAGACACGTCCCCAAGAAAATTTCCGGAAGTGAAGACACTATTGTTAAACACTCAATATTCCCAAAAGGATAAAGCAGCCATTACAAGTATTTTAAAGTCTGTGGTTAACAGGATAAATTAGAAAATCAATCAAAACCTGCCGCTTGAATTGGATCACACTGGAAAATGTGGCAGAAAACGAATCACTACACCTCTTACTGGCCGCGAAATCAAAGACGTCTGTCTCCAAAACCGCAAAAAGAGTGTGGCTCATCTGACCTTGATGATCAACGAAGAAGATATCGAAGTCTCCCAAAGGAGAGTCCAGATGAGATGGGCTGAGGAGAACCTCATTGGTCATCGGCCAGCTAAAAAACCTCGCCTCACAGTAGATATGAGGAAAAAACTACTGGAATGGGCCAACCAGAGTGGAAGTTTCAGAGTGGAAGATACTACCAGTATCGCCCTGGTGTAAGACCACCATTCAGAATTGAAACGTTGCTCCAAATGGCTTTAGCCGTGTTTAGTGACTAGATCTGAATAGCCAGGTACTCCCCCACCTTCCTCTTTCCCTTTCCCACTTATCTTCATCCTCACAACATCCCCCAATTGGGGATGCCATAGTCTTACTGGCTCCAGACGGGAGCAGTTGGGACTCTTGTGAGGTATTCACTATAAAAAAAAAAAAAAAAAAAAACGCGCACCAAAACATGACTATAGAGAACTGGAATATGGTAATTAACATTTTTGTGGTTTTCAAGCTTTCAAAAAATTCTATTCGTGATTATGGCCCTTTTTTAAGGTGTGCTTCTCTGACGAGTCCATATTCCAAATTTTGTTGGATTAATCATCGTTCGTCCGACGACGCCCAGGAGAGAAATTTCATCCGGACTGCCTTTTAGAGACTATCAAACACCCCACCAGTATCATGATGTGGTCAGTCATCTCTTCCAAAGGGATAGGGCGCCTCCACATCGTGCAAGGGACTATGAGGCAGGATCAGTACAGACAAATACTGGAAAATCGATTACTGCCTCAAGTTGTAGAATGGTTCCCTGGTGGCCAGGAATACATCTTTATGCACAACTCCGCACCTTGTCATAAAGGCAGGACTCTTACTGCATTCCTGGCTGAAAAAAATGTGCAGGTTTTACCTTGGCCGGGGACTTCCCCTAACATGAGCCCTATTAAAAACCTGTAGGAGCTCACCAAGAGGGAGATGGCCAAGGAGGTGATCACAACGAAGCAGCAGCTCATCGAAAAACTCATCCGGGTGTGGCATCATTCTCAGAGAGTATACCACGGCGTGTACAAGCTGTTATTGCGGCTAAAGGCGAAATTACGAAATATTGACTTTTTGTTCGATAATGATTAAAAATAATAAAAAAAATAAAAATAATCGTAGATTAAGGACAAAAACGGTGTTTAATTTTAGAAAATTCAATGTCCTTGTAAATAAATAATAATAACCGCACCTAAAATTATAAACATCTGTGTTTTATGAACACAGAGTGTAAAAAACACATTTTCCATAGGTTTTTAATATGGCAACCCACTGTACTTACAATAATGTTTGCTAGTCGAAAGCCTTACTCTTCGACCACGAAGGCGGTCAAATTAATTAAATCACCACTACTATTTCTCATTTATTCGCTTAATATTAGAGTCAGGATCAGTAATTTGGATGTTAAGTTTGGTAGATTAGAAAAAATATATTTTCTGAACCTGTTAGATTTGAAGTCCTACCAATAAATAAACTACTTACAGCAGTATGAAAGATTGCAGCCTAGTCATATTATTTTTTGTACCGTTTCATGCTCTAATGTGTTTTGTCTATGGTATCATTTATCTTTGACATCATTTTACCCATGGACCTATCTGTCATTACACGTCTCTCAAATTTCGATTAGTTTTTCAATCATTAAATTTGAAATACACCCGCAACTGGCGACGCATGCTCGTTAACACAAATACGAATGTGAATTTATATAATCTGATGCCTAATTCTAACCACCCAGTCGAAGCGGTAAGCGCAATTACTTTTAAGTTGTGACCTCGTGAGCCATTTATTCAATTTACAATCATAACAGGACTTAAAACTCTAATGCCGGTTGCTTGGATCTCATTCCTTCGTTTGGTACCCATCTTTAGTCATATAAAACAATCCAGATCCAAAACAAACGTAGTTGAGACCCGGTATATCAGTAGCTCCATATCCTCGCTAAATACGATATGCATCACTCAAATTTAAGCAAAGAAAAAAGCGGTGGCTCAATCCTTTAGCCGCAAAGCAGTTCCATTTTAAGACGGCAAGCCGTTTGCAGTGACACTTGTTAAGTAGGCATTTAAATAAATAATACCTGTTTTCTTCGTCTCACGGAAATTTACGTACATTGCCTACTTTTATCATTATCAAATTGGATGCCTCATTGAGCTCAAACTCATTCTAAAACAGTCCGGTAAGGTATTTAAAAGATTTTAAAAGTTCTAATGTGGCAACAGTTTGTGTTCAGCGGTTATTTTGTCATAATTTTATTAATATAATTGAAATCCTTATTCCCACCACAAACCCGATAAATATTTTGACATCTGCTGATTATGAGTTTCATCGAACTTCTGTCGTCATTGATTACTTCATTTTAGGTGAGATATCAATATTTTCTACTCGAATTACAAATATTTTAACACATAAAGACGTGTTCTATAATAAAAACAACTGTTCGATTCACTGTTCAGTCATTTGCCAGAAAATCGTTAATGAATTTCAACGTTCATTCAAATTAACACTGGCAGTGACGGACATATTTTTGACTAGTGTGGTGAATTTTTAAAGATTATTATCCTAGATTATTTCTGAATGAATTTTAGTTATAATGTTATTTTTTTCAAACCTCAGAGATTATCACTACATTGTAAATGTGCATTTTTGAAATGAAACAGTTATTTGTATTACTTTTGTGTTATGTGTATATTACCTTACTATTTAAAAAAATTCCCTCTGACGTCCAATTTTCATCTGAATCAAAGTAGAATAATTTCTAAAAACAAAAAAAAAAATTAAATACCAAAAATTTTCAAATCATTTTTTGAGCTATTATCAAGCAATACATATTTTATACATGTGGAAACAATAAAGGTGTGAAAGGGTTAAAAGCAACCGATATTTACACACCTTTTTACATGTGATAAGTATAACGAAAGTATTAAGCAAATTAAACTCAGGATCGTTGATCGAGACAATACTGTTTTCAGTCAGAGGGGCGAGGATTTCATTTCTTCTATTAATGAAATCATACATGAGTTTGGTTTTGCAAAGATAACAATACACGTTTCTCTATCAAAATCTTATTTTTGAAAACAACAATATGTTGGTGATATCTATTGAACATACGGATTATGTGCTAAATCGCGTTAAAAAGCCACTGATATACCGAGCGTCAGAACCGTCTTTGTACTTGATAACCGCTTAACTGGCACATCACACATACAAGTATTTAAAGCCCAACTAACAAGATAGAATAACAATTATCAACCGTTGGAAAAATAAACTGAATTATGATTAATGTTTGCAAAACCTGTCCATAAACAAGCTTATTACATTTTTTGTATTTTATGGCTGTATTATTTTCAATATATTTTTTTGTTGTTTAGTGCACCTTAGGTAACATTATATTTTATGATATCAAAGTGTTAAAAATTACAATCTTCAAGCATTTTTGCATTCAAACTTCAATAAAGTCCATTGTCTAGTTATGTTCACGATAGAGTAGTCGTGGAGTGCGATATGAAAATGGCATGTCTACGATTATTTCGTTTTCCAGAATATCATGCTAAAATCAGAATCAAATTGCAGTTTACTTGAAATGGATCTTGTGACATCAGAAATCGGTGTCATAAAGTCAGAACCGGACACAATCCCTAAAGAAGAAAGAACAACATCACCCTATGAAGCATTATTACCGTTCGGGATTGTCAAACAGGAGACAGAAGAAGCTACTGCGATCGAGTGTAAATCAGAGACTCGACCGGCAGATAAACATTCGCAAGAAAGTGACGCATTCTATGAGATAGATATTGAATTTCCTGATATTAAAAAAGAATGTTTGGTTCATCTTGAAAGGATCGACCAAGATCTTGGTAAGCTATTCACTTATTCTTCCGATGACCTCTCCTATCGAAAATTAGTTTACCCCGCAAACTGCCGCCCCGAAAAGCTCAGGAGAAATAAAACAAACCGGTAACTTCGGTTTCGATACGTATCACCGCTAGAATTTGACTGGGTTTTGATGATCTTCAGTTGGAATTCCTAATTTAAAATTAATGAATCTCAGGAACTTACTCTCTCAATTTTTAGTTGGAGAATCCTATAAAACGGAGCCCAGATTATTGCATTATACTCTAGATTACTTCTCACCAAATCAATGAATAGCAATTTAAAGAATTTAATTAATTTTAAATCTTTCGCCCTTCTCAAAATAAACCATAAACATTTCATGGCCTTGTTAGTTATTTCATCTATATGAGGAATAAAATATAATGCACTGTCAAAATCAATCCCAAAGTCCTTAATTTGCTCTACTCTTCTTAGGAAAAGGATTTTGTTAATGCTATATTGATGCAATATGGGATTTTTGATTCGGGCAAAAGTTATTGTTTGACATTTTTCGATGTTAAGAAACAGGTCATTACGGGTGCACCAGTCTTGTAGCCTCATAAGATTTAATTGTAATACGTGACAGTCATGGAGATTAGTAATAGTTTTGTAAATTAAGATCGTCTGCATATATGAGTATTAATATATGGAGTTATAACTCCATCAAAAACCGTAGTTATGTTGTTGATAAACAAGAAAAACAATACTGGACCCAAATATGACCCCTGTTGGAACACCGCTGAAAATTTGAAATTACTGTGAATTGTGTTAGTTGAGTTTGACTGATATTTTTCCGGTTATTCCAAGGATTCTTAGTTTATGTATGGGAATTTTATGTGAGACTTGGTCGAAGGCTTTACTTAAGTCAGTATACACCACGTCTGTTTGAAGACGCTTGTTCATGTTATTAAAAAGATATTCCTGATATATCATTAAATTTATAATAGTCTATCTTTTGCCATGAAACCATGTTGTCGATGTGAAATCACTTTATTTAGCTCGAGCGATAGTTTTAAGAGAATAACGGATTCGAATTATTTAGGGAATGAAGACTGTATACATATAGGTTTATAGTTAGAAATATCTGATTTGTGACCTTTTTTAAATATTGGACACAGGAAACTTGTTCTCCATTGTTTCGGTAAGGTACCACTTTTTAAAGACGAGTTCAAAAGTTTTGTGTGAGGAGAAGTTAAGACTGCAAAACATTTGGATAAGAATATTGGAGGAATGTTATCGTGGCCTGCTGATTTGTTAAGATCAAGTGATTTTAGTTTAGTTCTAATATCACTTTCTTCAAATATCGATTAAACTCCATCTTATTTTTATTTTTAGCTGTTGTAGTGTCGAACAATGGAGACTGTTTGAAGTATCATAGACTTTGCTGAAGAATTCAGCAAACAGATTCACGACTTCTTGTGGGTTATCGGCCATTTAATTATCTAAATACATGTTTGAGGGTATACTTGAATCATTGTTATTAAGCATGTTTGAAAATTTATAAATCTTCTGATAACTGACAGAAATCAATTCTTCGCAGTTACCGATGCATTTTTTGTAACATAACTTCTACATTTTTTGGTAATCTTTCTTAGTTCGCAAAATTTTGCATAATCATTAGCTTTATGGGCAATTTTTATTCTCTTATTACTCTAATAATGTCGTTATTAAACCATTTTGGGTATTTATGCGAAATAATTTTAGACTCATAATAACATAATGAGACACAATATAAAAACTTACAAAGAACGATTAGACGTGAAATTAAAAAAGCCAAAGAAGAATGGATGAAGTCACAATGTGAAGAACTAGAGTCGTACAGTCGTAGTCACAATGCATTCAAACTTCACAAAAAAATAAAGGAAATTACAGGCACTTCTAGAAGAATTACTCCATCATGTTTAGTTGACGATTCGAATAAATTAATATTGGATGAAAAAGATATTTTACAAGCATGGGAAAAGTATATTTATTATACATTCAAAGATATAAGACCTGACATTAATATTCCCAATGATCAATTGCATGGACCATCGATTTTAAAATCAGAAATTCTTCATGCGATAAAGACTTCAGACAATAGAAAAGCGTGCGGACCAGACGATATTTCAGTTGAGGTGTTGAAGGTTTTTAATGATGAAAATGTTGACGACCTGTTGAGGTTATTTAATTCTATATACGACCCTGGGAATATACCCCAAGATTGGCTAAAATCCACCTTCGCGACATTGCCTAAAAAACAATACCCTAAGAAGTGCAGTGACTATCAATTAATAAGCCTGATGAGTCATGTTCTTAAATTATTCCTTGAAATAATACATGCCAGGATACGCAATAAGTGCGACCAGGACTTGAATGACACTCAGTTTGACTTCAGAAATGCGTTTGGGACGCGTGAGGCATTATTGTCTATCGATGTACTATTGCAAAAGTGTCGTGACCAAAGAAAGGAAGTTTTTGCCTGTTTTATTGACTACGAAAAGGCATTTGACAGGGTAAAACATGCTGACCTAATGAAAATGCTTGCGGATTGTAACGTTGACACCAAAGACCAGAATTTCATAAAAAACCTGTATTGGTTCCAAACAGCAAAAATAAGACATGGGAATGAGAGATCTAATGCAATTGCCATTCAGCGTGGAGTACGACAAGGCTGTATCCTGTCGTCAATCCGGTTGCAATGTCGAAAAGGTCGAAAGATTTAGAAACCTCGGCAGTATTCTCACGGAGACTCTTGACCCAGATGTAGAGGTTAGGTGCAAAATTGAAGCAGCAAGAACTGCGTTCATTAAAATGAAATCCCTCTGCTGCAATTTTTTTATTTATTTATTTATTGCATCTCACTATACACAAAACACTTTTTTTTCTCATAAAAATCAACCTCACTAGGACTGAGCCTGTATCGAGGTTAAAAATTTACATTATATTTAAGCAAACATAAGATTTATCACAAACATAAAGTAATTCTACATACAAACACAAAATATTTCAAAATTAAAGAAAAAATAAGTATTAGATGTTTTACCAGATGGGCAATGATAATATCACCTTAAAACTAAGGCAGAGAATGCTAAAATGTTATGTGTGGTCGGTCTTGTTGTATGGATGTGAAACATGGACCTTGAAAATAAATACCATGAACAGGTTAGAGGCTTTTGAAATGTGGCTTCACCGGAGAATACTCAAAGTCCCATGGACCGACATGATTACCAACACAGAGATTCTCAGGCGGGCTAGAGCAGAGAGAGAACTGCTTAGATTAATAAAAAATAGGAAAATTTCATATCACTTGCTCCAGTTAATATTGAAAGGCAAGATAGAGGGTCGCAGAGGGCCTGGTAGGAGACAAATGTCTTGGCTGCGAAATATACGAGCGTGGACCGCAAAGATATTAGAAGAACGAGATATGCTATGTTGGCCGCCGGACCGTAGCCGGAGTACTACCTAATTAGGGTTCATTGAACGGTATCGGGACGTGTACGCACAGAAATCTGTTCTATGTATTAGTGCGGATACCTTAGCGATGCCTTAGCGTAAGCGAAGGTGTGCAGTAGTATTGGTGAACAAAACCGGCGACACTCGGCAAAACAATTCTACTCAGTACGAACTGCGCATAGCACATCTCTTTCTTCTAATATCTTTGGTGGACCGGCATAAGAAGTCTGGAGGAGCTATTCCGGGCAGCGCATGACAAAGAGACATTTTCTAGAGTGATCGCCAACGTCGGGGGGACTTGATACGGTACATAGAGAAGAAGAAGATGGGAATAATTTAACAGGGGAAGAATTGGAAAATACAAGATCGAGAAGAGTTTGCATTGTATACATAGTTTAACTGCCGAAGGCTTTTCAAATTTAACATCTCGATTATTTCATGAGAAGCATGATTGATGTTGTCCGTGCAGGAAGTTTTATTGTTTTCTATGTCCATGTATCATAAGCAGATTGTAGTCTCCTGTCGAGATCATAGTGGCATCAGGAAATTTTCTTCGGAATGTTTCAGCATCTAGGTAATGGTCTTTATACAGTGGGACGTCGGAAGATAGGGGAATATAGATACAGCCGATTATATATTTTTATTTTTTGGCACCATGATGAATATTTGTTCTAGATGTGGATTGATGCATTTGAGTTTTCTTGAATTAAATTTGTTATGTATGGATGCTAACACAACACCTCCTCTAGCTTTATTGCTAGTGATTCTATCTTTTCTATTTACGTATGTTCAAGGAAACCTAACTCTTTATTGTCTATGTTTTTATTTAGCCATGTCTCAGTGAAGGTGTAAGAGTCGTAATCCAAGTAAGGTAAAGTTGATTTCAGGTCCTGTAATTTAGTTCTTAATCCACGTACGTTTTGATAGAAACTTTTTATTTTAGAATTTAGGTTTTTGGGTACATTTTGACAATTGTTGGATAATTGTTAATTTATTCCTTTGTGATGTCCGTTTCGCCAGATGTCTTTCTTTATTCTATTTCGTCTCTTAGGTCAGATAACTGCTTACGCTGAAGAATTGTTTGATCATGGTATAACCTTATATTGTTTATTAATATTTTTCTTACCTAGTAAGATTTTATGCCACTTTGCTTCTGGAAAGTCCACCTTTATTCCTATCGGTTTGTCAACATTCCTTTTACGCAATCTGTAAATTTTTAGGTCTAGGTTTGTTGTTGAAATATCAATGTCAACATTTTTTTCTTGAGAGTTGTTATGTTTTGCTGTCGAATAACGACGATATCATTATTAATTATTTCTGTGTTTTCAGATTTTATTTCGTCGAAAAGATCTGTAAGTGATACAAAACACTTGATTGCAAAAAAGTCTCTCACAAGAAAAAACTTATTTTCTTGCCCAACTTGTACCTACAGGGCTAGGAACAAAAGTGTTCTGATTACGCATATTAGAACACACACCGACGAAAAACCATTCTCGTGCTCAATATGCACCTACAAAAGCTCTACAAAATGGTATATGCTTTCTCATGCAAGAACCCACACCGATGAGAAACCATTCTCGTGCTCGGAATGCACGTACAAGTGCTTTCAAAAAAGCAAAATGGTTTCACATACTCGAACCCACACCGGTGTTAAACCTTTCTCGTGCTCAAAATGCCCTTACAGGAGCTATAGAAAATACTGTATGATTTCTCATGCTAGAAAACACACCGGTGAGAAACTATTCTCGTGCTCGGAATGCGCGTACAAGTGCTCTCATAAAAGCAATATGGTTTTACATACTCGATCCCACACAGGTGAGAAACCATTCTCATGCTCGGAATGCACATACAAGTGCTCTAATAAAAGCAGTTTGATTTCACATACTAGAACCCACACTGGAGAGAAACCATTCTCGTGCCCGGAATGCACCTACAAGTGCTCTTATAAAAGCAATATGGTTTCACATTCTAGAACCCACACTGGAGAGAAACCGTTCTCGTGCTCGGAATGCACGTACAAGTGCTTTCAAAAAAGCAATATGGTTTCACATACTCTAACCCACACCGGTGTTAAACCTTTCTCGTGCTCAAAATGCCCTTACAGGAGCTATAGAAAGTACCATATGGTTTCTCATGCTAGAAAACACACCGGTTAGAAACCATTCTCATGCTCGTAATGCACGTACAAGTGCTCTCATAAAAGCTATATTGTTTAAAAAAAAAATGCTTTTTATAGAAATCGTTCTCGTGGTTGGTTGAAATTTTTAGTTTGATAGTTTTATTTTGAAAAGCCAAAAGTTTTAGTTTGTTACAGTATGTATTGAAATTCGTATAATAATTAAACCAATTTTTTTTTATCAATGTACATGACACAGAGATATATTATACGCACATGAAATATATAACGTCCATTTGCATGACTAGCTTTATTGCAACGGATGGTGAACGTCTCAAAGATTTATATCCCAGTCAATCTAGACAAAAAATTGACCCTAACTGGATGAAACTAGGGGAAAGCTGAATTTTCGCAGGTGAGTAGTACCTCCTCCAGGAAGCATTTTCACAAAAGTCCCTACTCTTCCCACAATTTTTTCCTCACCTGCGCTCCCCCAACCATTTAATTTGAGGGTTCTACTAAAGCCATTATATCTCTTAAACTAAAAAATGTATCAGTCAATTGTTTCCATAAACAAACTTCTTATAAAATTTCCTTAAAATAATCTAATTTTTTTTCATCTGCAATAGTTAAGACATTCTGTGCAGTGAAACAGTTGAGCGCAGGATTATGAGTAAATACGAAGGTAAAAAGTTCAAGAATGGATACGACATTCCATCACGTTGATGTTCTCTCTCCCACTTGTATATTCCATAAATATACTGTAACTCTGTTTTTGATTTAAAATGTTTTTATAAACTTGATGAAGGTTCAGGGTGATCCGAAACCGGTTGGTTTTATATGTTGAAAATATATGCAATAAAGTAGTTTTAAAAATTAAGTTATTTTCATTATAATTTTGTATATTCACAAAGTGTTTGCTTCTTATGAAAATTTATTTAATTATAAATCACTCCGTAAATTCGTACTAAATCTAATATTTCTAATTTTGAAACTGACAATTCATGGTAGAATTCCATTATAATAAAACAAATATGAAACTTTTTTCCACTTTAATTTTACTGACCGTAACCGGTTTTAGCTCGTTAAAGCCATCTTCAGACTGGTACAAATTATTCTTAGTCCTCGGTTTAAATACATAAAATATAGGGGTGGGGGAGAGGGGTGGTCTAAAAGGGTTTTTAATCGATTATATTAATTACATATGTTACTAAGTCGTTTTAGACTGTCGATATCTAATTATTTTGGTATTTCCAGTAGGCTTATTACAAGGGGTTTGTAGTTTGCTTCTATATTGTTCAGGGAAAAACCTTACAAGTAATATGAATTATTAATGACCAAATTTTATGGTCGAATCGTTATTATGATATATGGGATTTCTTTAAATTATTTTTTGTTGTATTTTGAAGGGATGTGTTTACATTGGTATAGGGATGGTCATTATATAAACTATATACATATTTTAATTTCGGAATTATTGTGAAAATTTTAATGCATTCAAAAGAGGAGATTTAACAAATGATTATAATTGCTTATTCATTACAATTTTTTTAGTGAAGCGGGTAATTTCAGAGGATTCTAGTCTATCAAGTTTATGACCTGTATTACAAGTATGGAGAATTTTAACTTTTCTGTCTTTATCAAACGAATGTTTGTTTTATAATGATGAAGCAGCAGACTTGCGTCCATCAGGAAGTGTTTATGGAGTCTGTGTGTGATGTAATCTTAGATTATTTTTTGATTTTCTAGATACTTATTTTCCATGAAGGTTTGAATCATTTAAATTTAATGAATTTAATGTTAATGTTCTTTTTACAAATAGAACGGCGTCATATGAGCCTCACATTTTTTACCTCATGCGGGTGTTTAAAATGTTACCTGGCTATTGTAGACTTTGTGTTTTCTCGGAAGGGAAAAAAATTGTTACCTGAAAACCCTAATAATCTAAGGTTGATTTGATTTTTGATTTTATGGATTCTTTCGTAATCCTCTAACTGGCAAGGGCTTATAACAATACCCTTTTATTTTTCTAACTAACTAGTACTGCGGCCCATTTAGCCGTATTACTATTACCATCAGAATGTTGTACTTACTTGTCTGAATTTACCTTACATTAATGAGTTTTATAAATTCTTAACTGGATTAAAAACCTTATACAAATGACAGGGAAAAGAAAAAACAATAAGTTCCGAACGTTTTACTCTACTTTAAACACAAGGACTTTTCAAAACATTAAGTCAATTAAATTACTCTACTGCTCTCTTGTGAGATCGCACCTAGAATATGCATCTCCTGTATGGTCTCCAATTTATACCTGTAACTTACACCGCTTGGAGAAAGTACAAAGAAAATTTCTTCGATACGTTCAATTCAAATTGAGACAGCCTGTAATTGATATCTGCTATAATACATTAATGTCTGGTCTAAAAATCTACCACTTCTTTCTACCCGGCGAACTATTAATGACATTCTTATTTTTTTAAATTACTGAACAATCTCATAGACTGCCCTCAAATGTTAAGTGTTATAAATTTTCGTGTCCCTGTTAAATCAACTCGACTCCACCACCTTTTCCACAGTGACAATCATAGCACTAACTGTTTGTATCATTCACCGTTGGCGCGTTTTCACCGCACTGCCAACACGTGTACAGACCTTCTATATTTTCAAAACCTCACCGTCTTGCATCAAGGCAAAAATACTTGGTTGTGAATGTATCTGATATGTTTGTGAAATGTTAAATGTCTGTTTGTACTGCATCATACTGACATGTTCTTCTTTATGTGTAACATATGTATGGTGTTCTTATACATATACATTCCACAGATGTCTTATAGTGTTGGCTAACGGATGTATTATTTTAATGAAAAATGTTATTTTTAATGGTCAAGTCTTTGACAGCCCTGAATTGTTGAAGCTACTTTGCCATATACTCCGGCCATAGTGGCCAAGTGGAGATAAATTTGATTGTAACAATAAACTCACCACTATTTGCGCTACTATAATATTTTCCTAGATTACATCTGTTGGCAAGTCACCTTTTCTGTATATTTTTTATCCCGTTTAAATGAAGTGTTTTCTATTATTGTAGCATTTTATGCCTTAAGAGAATTTCAGCTGTATCACATTCAATGTCGTTTTGTATACATATTGTTGTGTTCTTAAATGTAATACTTATATTCGCCTATGTACCACTGTGTACTTATAATCTCATGTACACGTTATTGTAAAAGCCTTTTATAGCGTTTAATAAATAAATAAATAAAAAATAAATTATGATTTACTGAATGTAAGTTTATCATTTTTTCATCGGTCCATATCTACATGATAGGAAAAAAACGTTTGGGAGAATTACATTTTGTGACATTTAAAAGGATACATTGTCAATAATTATCTTCTTCTTCTTCTATTTCTTCGCTGTCGCTGTCATCATTTTTAAGGAACTTCATGATGACTTGTTTGGGCATCCTATGTTTGTAGTTGAAAGCGAGATCCGTTGGCGAGTTGTAATTACCCAGCGCTTTAAATAACGGATTATCCTGATTTAGTAATCTAAGGTTGTGGTGAAGTGTGACCAAGATGTATTCTACTCGCAGTATTTCATTAAAGCATCTGAAACATTTGTAGGCGACCAAATTTTCAAACCAAAAACACATGATTTTGCATTACTACGTATGGCATCGCCTTAACGGTACACTTTGATTTTTTTCATCCCGTTAACGTATAAGGGCGAAGCTTAACGCTAAATCACTATTTTGACCAATCTTTATAACGAATTGGTGTATATTATGAATATCAAAAATATGATTTGGATAAATTGAAGGTTTTCCTATCGTTTCGCTTGAGTTGAATACAAATAAATAAATAAATTACTCAATGAAAAATATAAACGTAAACTACTAAAAAAATATATATTTTCAATAGAAATATTTGAACGCATAAAAGAAACAACTTTAAAAAAATTCAGTATTATATCTAAGATTATCTGTGACAGTTTCACTTGATTAACTATTTTGCTTACTTATAAAATTATTTACAAAATAAATAAAAACCAGTTTTTTGCTGGAAATCGAACATTTCTAGACTCCGTTTGTCAAGCGATTTTAATGCATATTACCTACAATATAAGGTAAACCAAAAATATACACATTTTTGGCTTGTAGCTTCCTCTTAAGGAACAAAACGCGTTTTCAATAATTTTAGGAGCTTCTAACTTTGCGATTTTTTTTGTCGATGGAATTTCATTTAATTAACGTTCCGGCATAACAAATGAATAACAATTATCTTAAAAAATTTACATATATTTTTTTCGGAACCTTAAAACTTAAGGAGTTAACGAGAAAACAAAGAATACAAACCTAGATTTTGACAATTTTATTTAGGAATAATCAATTTGTGGTGCAGTTTTTCTCTTTCGCTCAGTATTAGAAGGGGTATGATCGACAGTGACAGCAAAAATTTGTTAAATAACTACTATTCAATTTTCTCGACGCCAACCTTGCGTTTCCTCTTGAACAAATACATTTATAAAAAAATTGTGCAGGTTCTGAAGTGGATTCATGGTCAAATAGAAATTATAATTTATTCTATTTAAAAATATTTATATATTTAACAACTAGATTAGGACATTACAATCACAGATACAATTACATATTATTACCAACTTTTACAACGGTTTATTATTTATTTATTTATTCGTTTTCGGGAAATCGACAGTTTACATTTAATCAGTTTGTACATCAGTATTATATAGTAAAATAAAACCAATTATAGATTTCCTCCTTGTGACAGCATAATATGGAATAAGTTATTTAAATTTGTGAGAAAGGAATATGAATTAAAAAAATTCTGGGCATTGAATATTAGTGTTAACTACTGTACCTATACAGGAATAGTGCATCCTTTTGATGCCTTCGCACACTCAGTGAATCAATTTTATAGTATGAAGCTGCCTCTGCATAATTATTAAATCTTACAAATGACTCGTAACAAAGATATTTTTAGAAATTTGTTTTGAATTGCTTCGATTATTAATTAATTTGTTTTTTTTTTATCTTAAAAATTTCCGGTTGAAATAAAATCACTAATATTTTAAACTTCAATTTTGTAGACGTCTATAACATAATAATGTAAAATAGGAAGCAACCAATTAAATGCCTCTGTAATTACCTCATTGATTGCCTCTGGAACATGGACTCGTGTGTAACTTTGTTCTGGGACGTTAATATTGTAAGCAATTTGAAATGCGATACCTTAAAATAGCAAAGTTTAACATTCTCGAATTAAATCGCTCAAAATTAAAGCAAAGGTATTTTAGGCAAATTTGGCAATAACAATAAATAAATAGAAATAAAGAATGGTTCTTACCTGAAAACAGCAAGGTTTCATCTGATACAGCAGTCGTTTTCCTGGAAGAATGAGCTTTCGAGAGAACTACTCCAAGGACCATTTTCGTAGGACAGTAAAGTTAGATGAAACCTTTTTGTTCTAAAGTGACGTTTTAAAATATGTTTATATATTTTTAACGACTCTAGACCCTTCAATGTCCCTGTATACGGAGTGAGCCTTTCCTCATCTGTGGTGTGTATTTACTACACACTGTTTCTAATAACTTTAATAACTCTATAAATATAATAAATTCTGGGTTCAGATTTTAGGTATTCCTCCGTTATACATTTATGCACTGAATTAAAAAATAATATATTACATAGTTTTCAAATTCATTTAAAAATCAGAGTGTTTTGTTAAAAATCGGGAACAAATACATCAATACAATCAACCGTGTTATACTAAATACGCGAAGAGTGTGCGAGGAAATGACACGCTGTTGATGTCCCGCTTTAATTCGCTATGCGGGAACATGAGCGTGGACCGCAAAGATATTAGAAGAACGAGATATGCTATGTTGGCCGCCGGACCGTAGCCGGAGTACTACCTAATTAGGGTTCATTGAACGGTATCGGGACGTGTACGCACAGAAATCTGTTCTATGTATTAGTGCGGATACCTTAGCGATGCCTTAGCGTAAGCGAAGGTGTGCAGTAGTATTGGTGAACAAAACCGGCGACACTCGGCAAAACAATTCTACTCAGTACGAACTGCGCATAGCACATCTCTTTCTTCTAATATCTTTGGTGGACCGGCATAAGAAGTCTGGAGGAGCTATTCCGGGCAGCGCATGACAAAGAGACATTTTCTAGAGTGATCGCCAACGTCGGGGGGACTTGATACGGTACATAGAGAAGAAGAAGATGGGAATAATTTAACAGGGGAAGAATTGGAAAATACAAGATCGAGAAGAGTTTGCATTGTATACATAGTTTAACTGCCGAAGGCTTTTCAAATTTAACATCTCGATTATTTCATGAGAAGCATGATTGATGTTGTCCGTGCAGGAAGTTTTATTGTTTTCTATGTCCATGTATCATAAGCAGATTGTAGTCTCCTGTCGAGATCATAGTGGCATCAGGAAATTTTCTTCGGAATGTTTCAGCATCTAGGTAATGGTCTTTATACAGTGGGGCGTCGGAAGATAGGGGAACATAGATACAGTCGATTATATTTTTTTATTTTTTGGCACCATGATGAATATTTGTTCTAGATGTGGATTGATGCATTTGAGTTTTCTTGAATTAAATTTGTTATGTATGGATGCTAACACAACACCTCCTCTAGCCTTATTGCTAGTGATTCTATCTTTTCTATTTACGTATGTTCAAGGAAACCTAACTCTTTATTGTCTATGTTTTTATTTAGCCATGTCTCAGTGAAGGTGTAAGAGTCGTAATCCAAGTAAGGTAAAGTTGATTTCAGGTCCTGTAATTTAGTTCTTAATCCACGTACGTTTTGATAGAAACTTTTTATTTTAGAATTTAGGTTTTTGGGTACATTTTGACAATTGTTGGATAATTGTTAATTTATTCCTTTGCGATGTCCGTTTCGCCAGATGTCTTTCTTTATTCTAGTTCGTCTCTTAGGTCAGATAACTGCTTACGCTGAAGAATTGTTTGATCATGGTATAACCTTATATTGTTTATTAATATTTTTCTTACCTAGTAAGATTTTATGCCACTTTGCTTCTGGAAAGTCCACCTTTATTCCTCTCGGTTTGTCAACATTCCTTTTACGCAATCTGTAAATTTTTAGGTCTAGGTTTGTTGTTGAAATATCAATGTCAACATTTTTTTCTTGAGAGTTGTTATGTTTTGCTGTCGAATAACGACGATATCATTATTAATTATTTCTGTGTTTTCAGATTTTATTTCGTCGAAAAGATCTGTAAGTGATACAAAACACCCGATTGCAAAAAAGTCTCTCACAAGAAAAAACTTATTTTCTTGCCCAACTTGTACCTACAGGGCTAGGAACAAAAGTGTTCTGATTACGCATATTAGAACACACACCGACGAAAAACCATTCTCGTGCTCAATATGCACCTACAAAAGCTCTACAAAATGGTATATGCTTTCTCATGCAAGAACCCACACCGATGAGAAACCATTCTCGTGCTCGGAATGCACGTACAAGTGCTTTCAAAAAAGCAAAATGGTTTCACATACTCGAACCCACACCGGTGTTAAACCTTTCTCGTGCTCAAAATGCCCTTACAGGAGCTATAGAAAATACTGTATGATTTCTCATGCTAGAAAACACACCGGTTAGAAACTATTCTCGTGCTCGGAATGCACGTACAAGTGCTCTCATAAAAGCAATATGGTTTTACATACTCGATCCCACACAGGTGAGAAACCATTCTGATGCTCGGAATGCACATACAAGTGCTCTAATAAAAGCAGTTTGATTTCACATACTAGAACCCACACTGGAGAGAAACCATTCTCGTGCCCGGAATGCACGTACAAGTGCTCTTATAAAAGCAATATGGTTTCACATTCTAGAACCCACACTGGAGAGAAACCGTTCTCGTGCTCAGAATGCACGTACAAGTGCTTTCAAAAAAGCAATATGGTTTCACATACTCTAACCCACACCGGTGTTAAACCTTTCTCGTGCTCAAAATGCCCTTACAGGAGCTATAGAAAATACCATATGGTTTCTCATGCTAGAAAACACACCGGTTAGAAACCATTCTCATGCTCGTAATGCACGTACAAGTGCTCTCATAAAAGCTATATTGTTTAAAAAAAAATGCTTTTTATAGAAATCGTTCTCGTGGTTGGTTGAAATTTTTAGTTTGATAGTTTTATTTTGAAAAGCCAAAAGTTTTAGTTTGTTACAGTATGTATTGAAATTCGTATAATAATTAAACCAATTTTTTTTTATCAATGTACATGACACAGAGATATATTATACGCACATGAAATATATAACGTCCATTTGCATGACTAGCTTTATTGCAACGGATGGTGAACGTCTCAAAGATTTATATCCCAGTCAATCTAGACAAAAAATTGACCCTAACTGGATGAAACTAGGGGAAAGCTGAATGTTCGCAGGTGAGTAGTACCTCCTCCAGGAAGCATTTTCACAAAAGTCCCTACTCTTTCCACAATTTTTTCCTCACCTGCGCTCCCCCAACCATTTAATTTGAGGGTTCTACTAAAGCCATTATATCTCTTAAACTAAAAAATGTATCAGTCAATTGTTTCCATAAACAAACTTCTTATAAAATTTCCTTAAAATAATCTAATTTTTTTTCATCTGCAATAGTTAAGACATTCTGTGCAGTGAAACAGTTGAGCGCAGGATTATGAGTAAATCGTCACCTCAGTGCTTAATTGTCCAAACGACCATTTGCAAATTTTACAGGAGGAGGTTTTCTTTGATTATTTCAATGAAACATTATGACAGGTGTTTAAGATGAAGATATTTCCGTCAAGCTAAAGGTCTGATCAGCTTAAATAATTCTTTGTAAATTGACTAAGGATAGTTTTTGATACGTTTTTTTACATTTTAAAATGGAGATTGAACAAAAACGCACCACCAGAATTTTGTAAATGGAGATTGAACAAACTGGAATTGGAGATAGGGCAACTTTTGCGTAGAACTTTCCGTGCTTGTTTGTTCAAACGACCACCTTTAGTTATATACAGGATGAGTTTATTTTCAATATTTCTATTATGGATACTGACAATTCGTGGTGGAATCTATATATATATATTTATAATAGTGATTTTTTCTTTGTTTGTTCCTTCTTATTTCCTATACCTTTTCTATACATAAAAGTGAGCTCTGGCGTTATGAAATTTATATACAAATTCACATCTTATTTCCCATACCACTCTACCGACTGCGATAAAACTTTGTAACTTTGAGTTGTGCGCATGCCCGCGAAGGTTTCCCTATATTATATTGAACTATGGCGTTGTGAAATTTGTATAAAGATTCTCTTATTATTTCCTATATCATTCATCCGATTGCGATTAAACTTTGGTGAGTTGCTTTGCGCACGCCGGCGAAGGTTTCCATACATAAAGGTGAACTCTGGCGTTATGAAATTTGCATTCAGATTTTATAATAGGTGGCGATCGAGTTGTTATAAAAATGTGTACATTATTTCTTGTAGCTTAGCAGTAGGGACTGAAAGAGGGAAGGGTGAGGATAATCCGTGAGGGGGGAGGGTTCGTGGGATGCGGGACAAATCTTTCTTTGAGTGGCATTGAAACGCGTGCCAGGTACTCGACAGTTCCATTATAATAATTTACTTCAATGATAATAATATATTAAACAATGTCCAACTTTTTTTTATTTCTGACCGTGACCGGGTTTAGCCTATCAACCATCTTTAGACTTCCATCTTCGTTGTTACGACATAGCAACGAAAATGGGATATCCATATAATTTGAATAAAATCATTGCATTCCACCCCTTTTAATCCCCCTCCCTAAATTTAATGTATATAAAGCACAGCTTAAGGAATATCTGTACCAGTCTGAAGATGACCGCAGTAGGCTGAATCTCTTACGATCAGATTTTTTTTTTTATGTGACACCTCACAAGAGCGTCCCTGCCAGTATACAGACAGGGGAACTATGTAACCACCCGGTTGGGCGGCGTTGTGAGGCGGGTTAAGATAGGGGCTGTATGAAGGGATTTATTAATGCTGGCCTTGAAGAGGCTCGGATTATAGGAGAGAGATGCCGGTAGCTCGTTCCACATACGAACCGACTTACAAAAAACGACCCGTTCTCATGAAGCTAACGTCAATCGTAAACGGGTGTTCCGCTCGTGTCCGTCGAGTTTCGCGCACGTGCACCGGTGCATCAGGGATCAATGCTGCTAGCTCCTTGGAGCAGGCTCCATTGAAATACCTGTAGAACAGACACAGCATGCCTACATTGCGTCTATGCATTAGAGAAGGCAATCGGTCTGTTAACAACGGATTGTCAATCAGACGGATCGCCCTCCTTTGCACAGATTCAAGTAGGTTAATTAAGTATTTTGGGGCACCAGCCCAGAGGTGGCTCCCAAATTCAACTGTTGGGCGGACTTGAGACTTGTACAGGGTCAGCAGCTGGTCACTGTTGAAGGATATCCTAGCCGTGTACAAGACGTCCAGCTTCTTGGAAGCCTGATTTACTCGGGCTTCTATGGATCCCCGATACTTGAGCCGGTCTGATGTACTAACTCCAAGCATTTCAATGGAGTCTTTATTGGGGAGAGTGCTCCCATAGAATTGCGCCTAAACAGTACGCGTGGCCAAAAAACTAAATCACTTAAATTATATGAAATTTATGCAAATTATTTCAGTGAATAATATACCTATACATGTTTTTTTGGCTAAAAATTAAAATCCTACCGTTTTTGTTGGTTATGCTCAGAATCGTAATCAAAACCCCAAAACACACAAATGAGGAAAAAATCAGAATTATAATTTATTATATAACTATAATTTATTTCAACAAACTGCATAATCACTATAGATCAATTTGTAAATCTCAAACGGCTACATACAAATACGGATATACTGAAAATTTCGAATTGAAATACTAATCTAACTAGTTTAATATGAATCGTCAGTCAAAAAACCAATTTTGACAGCAAAAACTTGCAAAAAGTAGAGTCTGAGCGAAAACAGAAAAGTGAACACGCTGTATGACAAAGTTCATTGCAATGTAAAAAACAAAACAAATTTGGTATTGATAGAGATATTTAAAACTTACACTTACCGCTCTATTTCCGCACTGCTGCGTATGTATGCACTTTTGTAATTAGTTATTGACATTTTCCTGTTGTTTTGTCTATCAAAAACTCCTTGGTATATATTTAAATGCTTTTTTACTTCCGCGTAACACCAGAAAACAAACACCGTTGGAATGTAAAAACTTAAGATGGTGGCATCACGTGATCCTCGCATCGTGCTGTAATTGGTCGGTTGGTGGAGTTTGAACAAACTAGCACGCAATTTTAATTCTCGACTCTAGGAGGTTGGCCTAGTAAGGAGATTGGCCAAACAAGGACTCACTTTTAGAATATTGTTGTGGACATTGACATTTTAAAATGCTTATAATTAATTGTAGGAGGCTGATAAAACTATTTTTTCTTCATCGAACGACGCGTAATTTGATTCTTAACAATATTGCGTTAAAAACTCATTTTCGCTAAAATGGTCGTTTGGACAATTAAGCACTGGGGCGACGAAATACGAAGGTAAGAAGTTCAAGAATGGATACGAGATTCCATCACGTTGATGTTCTCTCTCCCACTTGTATATTAATATACCATAAATATACTGTAACTCTGTTTTTGATTTAAAATGTTTTTATAAACTTGATGAAGGTTCAGGGTGATCCGAAACCGGTTGGTTTTATATGTTGAAAATATATGCAATAAAGTAGTTTTAAAAAATAAGTTATTTTCATTATAATTTTGTATATTCACAAAGTGTTTGCTTCTTATGAAAATTTATTTAATTATAAATCACTCCGTAAATTCGTACTAAATCTAATATTTCTAATTTTGAAACTGACAATTCATGGTAGAATTCCATTATAATAAAACAAATATGAAACTTTTTTCCACTTTAATTTTACTGACCGTAACCGGTTTTAGCTCGTTAAAGCCATCTTCAGACTGGTACAAATTATTCTTAGTCCTCGGTTTAAATACATAAAATATAGGGGTGGTCTAAAAGGGTTTTTAATCGATTATATTAATTACATATGTTACTAAGTCGTTTTAGACTGTCGATATCTAATTATTTTGGTATTTCCAGTAGGCTTATTACAAGGGGTTTGTAGTTTGCTTCTATATTGTTCAGGGAAAAACCTTACAAGTAATATGAATTATTAATGACCGAATTTTATGGTCGAATCGTTATTATGATATATGGGATTTCTTTAAATTATTTTTTGTTGTATTTTGAAGGGATGTGTTTACATTGGTATAGGGATGGTCATTATATAAACTATATACATATTTTAATTTCGGAATTATTATGAAAATTTTAATGGATTCAAAAGCGGAGACTTAACAAATGATTATAATTGCTAATTCATTACAATTTTTTTAGTGAAGCGGGTAATTTCAGAGGATTCTAGTCTATCAAGCTTATGACCTGTATTACAAGTATGGAGAATTTTAACTTCTCTGTCTTTATCAAACGAATGTTTGTTTTATAATGATGAAGCATCAGACTTGCTTCCATCAGGAAGTGTTTATGGAGTCTGTGTGTGATGTAATCTAAGATTATTTTTTGATTTTCCATATACTTATTTTCCATGAAGGTTTGAATCATTTAAATTTAATGAATTTAATGTGAATGTTCTTTTTACAAATAGAACGGCGTCATATGAGCCTCACATTTTTTACCTCATGTGGGTGTTTAAAATGTTGCCTGGTTATTGTAGACTTTGTGTTTTCTCGGAAGGGAAAAAAATTGTTACATGAATACCCTAATAATCTAAGGTTGATTTGATTTTTGATTTTATGGATTCTTTCGTAATCCTCTAACTGGCAAGGGCTTATAAAAATACCCTTTTATTTTTCTAACTAACAAGTACTGCGGCCCATTAAGCCGTATTACCATCAGAATGTTGTACTTGCTTGGCTGAATTTACCTTACATTAATGAGTTTTATAAATTCTTAACTGGATTAAAAACCTTATACAAATGACAGGGAAAAGAAAAAAACAATAAGTTCCGAACATTTTACTCTACTTTAAACACAAGGACTTTTCAAAACATTAAGTCAATTAAATTACTCTACTGCTCTCTTGTGAGATCGCACCTAGAATATGCATCTCCTGTATGGTCTCCGATTTATACCTGTAACTTACACCGCTTGGAGAAAGTACAAAGAAAATTTCTTCTCTACGTTCAATTCAAATTGAGACAGCCTGTAATTGATATCTCCTATAATACATTAATGTCTGGTCTAAAAATCTACGACTTCTTTCTACCCGGCGAACTATTAATGACATTCTATTTTTTTTTAAATTACTGAACAATCTCATAGACTGCCCTCAAATGTTTAGTGTTATAAATTTTCGTGTCCCTGTTAAATCAACTCGACTCCACCGCCTTTTCCACAGTGAAAATCATAGCACTAACTGTTTGTATCATTCACCGTTGGCGCGTTTTCACCGCACTGCCAACACGTATACAGACCTTTTTGATATTTTCAAAACCTTACCGTCTTGAATCAAGGCAAAAATACTTGGTTGTGAATGTAACTGATATGTTTGTGAAATGTTAAATGTCTGTACTGCATCATACTGACATGTTCTTCTTTATGTGTAACATATGTATGGTGTTCTTATACATATACATTCCACATATATACATATATGTGAAATGTATATGTATAGCATCCATATAAACTGCTTGCTTCAGATGTCTTATAGTGTTGGCTAACGGATGTATTATTTTAATGAAAAATGTTATTTTTAATTGTCAAGTCTCTGACAGCCCTGAATTATTGAAGCTACTTTGCCATATACTCCGGCCATAGTGGTCAAGTGGAGATAAATTTGATTGTAACAATAAACTCACTACTATTTGCTCTACTATAATATTTTGCTAGATTACATCTGTTGGCAAGTCACCTTTTCTGTATATTTTTTATCCTGTTTAAATGAAGTGTTTTCTATTATTGTAGCATTCTATGCCTTAAGAAAATTTCAGCTGTATCACATTCAATGTCGTTTTGTATACATATTGTTGTGTTCTTAAATGTAATACTAATATTCGCCTATGTACCACTGTGTACTTATAATCTCACGTACGCATTATTGTAAAAGCCTTTTATGGCGTTTAATAAATAAAAAAATAAAAAATAAATTATGATTTACTGAATGTAAGTTTATCATTTTTTCATCGGTCCTGCATATCTACATGATAGGAAAACAACGTTTGGGAGAATAACATTTTGTGACATTTAAAAGGATACATTGTCAATAATAATCTTCTTCTTCTAATTACCCAGCGCTTTAAATAACGGATTATCCGGATTTAGTAATCTAAGGTTGTGGTGAAGTGTGGCCAAGATGTATTATACTCGCAGTATTAAATTAAAGCATCTGAAACATTTCTAGGCGACCAAATTTTCAAACCAAAAACACATGATTTTGCATTACTACGTATGGCATCGCCTTAACGGTACACTGTGATTTTTTCACTAACGTATAAAGGCAAGGCTTAACGCTAAATCACTATTTTGACTATTTTTTATAACGAATTGGTGTCCTATTATGAACAGTGGCGGCTGGCCGCATAGTGCGTTTCCTGTGCAGCACTATCTAAATTGTAATGGCTAAAATTAATTTATAATATCTTACTAAAGACTATAAAATCTATAAAAATCATTTAAAAGTTATACTTACCAATACAATGCAATGAATATTATCAAGGAGAGCGATTTTTATCTCTCCAAGTATAAAGTACGGCCGCTGCGCGGCGCTCGCATCGGCCGTGTGCACAGATTTGCAAACGAACGAAAATACGTTTTTGTATGTATTTTTTAAAACACTGCAAGCTCGTCAATCTAGCCATATGTACCAGGAATTCACTGATTTTCGTGTGTCACACGCCGCCGACATAACCCGATGATTGCCGAAGATTACCGATTGATGAACCTTGACCCGAGGTTACACGAAAACATCCGAAGTTCGTCGAACTTCGAACTTCATCGATAGTGGACAATATGGATCACAGATAAGCTAACGTCGTTATCGCGAGCCGTGACGTAATTATTGTGATTGTTTTGGTATTGATTTATCGAGTAATTTGATCAAGCTAAATACTGAACTTAATCCTTTTAATTTGTAAGTTCATAAGAAATAAAAATGAGTGTAATCAGTGTCGAATATATAAGAAATAATAACAGTTTGTTTGAAAATAAATTATTAATCAAAAAATTCCGGTCCACTTCGCCCAGTGCTCGTGATTAAGCAAGAGTGTAAATCTAAATCAAGAGCTTTTACTCGAGTGTTTGACAAAAAAAAACTTTATGATAAAGCTTTTTGGTTGTGTGGTTGTGACATAGTTAATCGTTTTTTTGTTTTTCGTGTCTTGTGTTTGGTGGAGATGCAACTTGGAGGTTGAGTGGGATTAATGATTTAACGCATCTATCAGAGAAGTTGAAAAAGCACAATTCATCTAATTTACATTTACATATTTTTGTCATATTGTTTTTATTTTGGATTGTCAGTGAACCACCACCTTTTTAGGGCAGCGGCCGCCACTGATTATGAATATCAAAAATATGATTTAGATAAATTGAAGGTTTTCCTATCGTTTCGCTTGAGTTGAATACAAATAAATTACTCAATGAAAAATATAAATGTAAACTACTAAAAAAAATATATTTTCAATAGAAATATATGAACGAATAAAAGAAACAACTTTTAAAAAATTCAGTATTATATCTAAGATTATCTATGACAGTTTCACTTGATTAACTATTTTGCTTTCTTATAAAATTATTTTCAAAATAAATAAAAACCAGTTTTTTGCTTGAAATCGAACATTTCTAGACTCCCTTTGTCAAGCAATTTTAATGCCTATTACCTACAATATAAGGTAAACCAAAAATATACACATTTTTGGCTTGTAGTTTCCTCACAAAACGCGTTTTCAATAATTTTAGGAGCTTCTAACTTTGCGATTTTTTTGTCGATGGAATTTCATTTAATTAACGTTCCGGCATAACAAATGAATAACAATTATCTTAAAAAATTTACATATATTTTTTTCGGAACCTTAAAACTTAAAGAGTTAGCGAGAAAACAAAGAATACAAACCTAGATTTTGACAATTTTATTTAGGAATAATCAATTGGTGGTGCAGTTTTTTCCTCTTTCGCTCAGTATTAGAAGGGGTATGATCGACAGTGACAGCAAAAATTTGTTAAATAACTACTATTCAATTTTCTCGACGCCAACCTTGCGTTTCCTCTTGAACAAATACATTTATAAAAAAATTGTGCAGGTTCTGAAGTGGATTCAAGGTCAAATAGAAATTATAATTTATTTTATTTAAAAATATTTATATATTTAACAACTAGATTAGGACATTACAATCACAGATACAATTACATATTATTACCAACTTTTACAACGGTTTATTATTTATTTATTTATTCATTTTCGGGAAATCGACAGTTTACATTTAATCAGTTTGTACATCAGTATTATATAGTAAAATAAAACCAATTATAGATTTCCTCCTTGTGACAGCATAATATGGAATAAGTTATTTAAATTTGTGAGAAAGGAATATGAATTAAAAAAATTCTGGGCATTGAATATTAGTGTTAACTACTGTATACAGGAATAGTGCATCCTTTTGATGCCTCCGCACACTCAGTGAATCAATTTCAAAGTATGAAGCTGCCTCTGCATAATTATTAAATCTTACAAATGACTCGTAACAAAGATATTTTGGAAATTTGTTTTGAATTGCTTCGATTATTAATTAATTTGTTTTTTTTATCTTAAAAATTTCCGGCTGAAATAAAATCATTAATTATATTTTGAACTTCAATTTTGTAGACGTCTAGAACATAATAATGTAAAAAAGGAAGCAACCAATTAAATGCCTCTGTAATTACCCCATTGATTGCCTCTGGAACATGGACTCGTGTGTAACTTTGTTCTGGGACGTTAATATTGTAAGCAATTTGAAATGCGATACCTTAAAATAGCAAAGTTTAACATTCTCGAATTAAATCGCTCAAAATTAAGGCAAAGGTATTTTAGGCAAATTTGGCAATAACAATAAATAAATAGAAATAAAGAATGGCTCTTACCTGAAAACAGCAAGGTTTCATTTGATACAGCAGTCGTTTTCCTGGAAGAATGAGCTTTCGAGAGAACTACTCCAAGGACCATTTTCGTAGGACAGTAAAGTTAGATGAAACCTTTTTGTTCTAAAGTGACGTTTTAAAATATGTTTATATATTTTTAACGACTCTAGACCCTTCAATGTCCCTGTATACGGAGTGAGCCTTTCCTCATCTGTGGTGTGTATTTACTACACACTGTTTCTAATAACTTTAATAACTCTATAAATATAATAAATTCTGGGTTCAGATTTTAGGTATTCCTCCGTTATACATTTATGCACTGAATTAAAAAATAATATATTACATAGTTTTCAAATTCATTTAAAAATCAGAGTTTTTTGTTAAAAATCGGGAACAAATACATCAATACAATCAACCGTGTTATACTAAATACGCGAAGAGTGTGCGAGGAAATGACACGCTGTTGATGTCCCGCTTTAATTCGCTATGCGGGAACATGAGACATCCACACTTCTGCAGTTGTAGTTTTTGATTTAGACCATCGATACCTACGACCGCACAGCTGTATTTGTGCCAGCCGCCAGTCACGCCGCTAGCCAGTTGGCCGCGAACCGTCGTTAGATGTGGACCCCTCGCACGTTTCTTTAGCATCTGCCGATGGTTTTTTCATGTTTTCAGCAATTAAATTACAATTATTATCACTTTTGTTTTAAAATATAATAAACATAAGCGATTAGCTATAAATATTCATATTTTTCCGATATTAAATCGCTTATTTTGAGATGTGTATTGACTACACAGCACCGTAACGCGTGTATTTTTTTAGCACAGTAAGGGAAAGGTTAGCAATCAGTATGTAAGTAGTTACATAGCTAGTATAATATTACAGACACCGCAATCTGAAAATAGAGGAGTAACAAGAGATAATGTAAAAGACAAAAAGGAGGTCTTAAATCAATTATCTAAGTATGAACTTGTGTCATCGCGCACCCAAAGCAGCAAAGAATGAAATCAGCGGTCAGCAAGCTTCTGCGCCCCTTAGCCGGCTTCAACGAACTGTAGGGGGAAAGAGGTGGAAACTCGGCGTACTTTAAAAAGCCAGCAGATCCTGCAACTGCTGATCCTGTATACATCGCAAGTGCACCCCACGAATTCGGCAGCCACCTCTGGTCTGAAGGGAAAAACTTTTGACCTTGTGTAGAAACGGGCGGTTTGTTTGATAGATTGCACTCTCTGAAAAAAACTGATTGCAATCCTTAGAGCACAGGCCTCAGGTTAGTATGCTGTCTTTGTTCTACCGCTATTACAATCGAAGGTGCTCTGAGAATAATCCTCATAAAGATCCAGGTGGCAGGATTAAGGTACACCATACACAACTCCAGAAAAATCCCCATTACAGAGTCCAGATTTCGGAATCTAAGAATAATACTGAAGAAAAATATTGGCACCATCAAACTCGAATAATTTTACAGATTGCTTTTTTGTTCCTTGCTTGTATTTTTAAAATAGATCTTTCGATTTAGGGATTTTATTTTTTACATTAATCAGGAAGCCATGAGGAAATAATTTTCCTCAACTTGGGGGATGCTGTGTATAATATAATATATTTTTTTTTAATGAGGGAGAGGAAGTACGAATCTATGGATCAGTGTGTTCAGGAGTGACGGAGTAAGAGATCAATTGGAGAGGTCAAAGGGTCTCCCAAAGCAACCTCTCCCGATCTGGCATACAACGCAGCTGGTGGGCAGGCGCATCCTGAACACACCTCACCCTATGAACCAGGGCACTTAGTCACAAAACGTAACGAACCACTTAATGTGACTTATGGCAGAGGTGTTGGTTATCCCATAAATGGTACCCAGGGCGGCGGTACCCAAATCCTCCTCACAAATTCGAAGGAATTAATTCAACTATAGGAAGCCCAAATAAACCCAATGTCCATAACAATACATTCTTGGTCGCTATCGGATGACATTACAACAGTTAATATACGAAATAAATGTCGGTCTTGCGGTGATGGTTAGTTAGTTAGTTAGTTAGTCAGTAGCTATGTATCCTAAATAAATAGATTTTCGATGTACCAGAATGTACATTAGATTCAATGTACCTGCGCGTTCAACACGCTCTTGTGTCCTGTTCAGGTTTGATCAAAGCAAAACGAACTCTAAGCAGAATTCTTGCCGGAACAGACTATGCAATAATTACAATAGCCTATTATCCAAGATTGATATTTTCAGTTGCCAACTTACCAAATACAAGAGGTCCATAAAATAATATTTCTCTGTTGGTTTGTGAATAATGTTTATGTCACTATTGTTTATATCTCTATTATGATTTGATTTACATCTACAACCTCTCTCCATGGATATAAATGTTTTATTTTGTATAAATTTTTAATTCATATTCCTTTCTCACAAATTTTAATAACTTATTCCATATTATGCTGTCTCAGTAGAGGTAAAGTCATAGGGAAGAAATCCATAATTGGTTATTTTACTTTATAAAACATGTACAAAATGATTAAATTTAAACTGTCGATTTCCCGAAAATGAATAAATAAATAAATAATTCTTTCAATATAAGATTGTATTTTTAAAAAACATATAACTCGCTTAGTAAAAAAATAGTTTTGGCATGTGCAGTTGTTAAGGAGGATATGTTATTTATTGTTTTTGTGTTTAATTCGTAGAACTCCATTTAATTTTTTTATAAATTTAATTTAGATTAAATTTGATAATATTATTATTAAGTTCTGCAAGTGTTTTAGTTTTTTATTATTGTGACAGCTGTTTCGGCTTACAAGGCCATTTTCAAACTGTGGTTAGTCCACATTGAGACGACGTATTTATGCTATTTCAAATGTAAATTTTGAAGGTGATTTATTACTGGTTACACCGATGACAATATGATCTATTGTTGGTTAAACCAATCTATGTTTTCCCCTCAGTAAATGGTAATGAGTTCTTAATTATTTACTAATGACTTTATTGCTATGAATTATTTGGGTGCATTATACTGCTTGGGTTTTGTGAAAATACTGAGAAGTGGTGAGTAAATTATTTTCCGTACTTTATTAATTAGTGTTAAGTTTGGGTCATTCGTTCGTTTATTGATTTCTAATTGTTCAAGTAAATTTAATCTAATGCCCTTTTTTTCGAAACAGCTGTCACAATAATAAAAAACTAAAACACTTGCAGAACTAAATAATAATATTATCAAATTTAATCTAAATTAAATTTATAAAAAAAAAAAAAAAAAAAAAAAAAAAAAAAAAAAAAAAAAAAAAAAAAAAAAAAAAAAAAAAAAAAAAAAAAAAAAAAAAAAAAGGATATGTTATGTTTACGGAAAAGATTGATCATCACTGGTCTAAATACTACTTATCATACTTTTCACACAGATTGCAATTCCATAGCTTCTTACTGTCAATGTTTAACAAACAAAACACTGGTAAGTTGTTTTTCGCAATTTCCATATTTGAAAGTAATTTCAAACAAGCATGAGAACGTGACCAAAACGCAATTAAATTTCCTTACAAGGTTTTCCTATCTTTGTCAATTAAAAGGTATATTGTTATGTTAATACAGTAATTATAATTATAAAACCTTTATTTCCAATTCATATAAATACCAGAGAAATTAATTTAAACAGGTATTAGAAGCGTTTCAAATAATAGTCAGTAGTACATTTCTTGCTCTCAAAATTGTGACGGAAGATTAAAAAAAGTTCGAAATGTCGGTTTTGAAAATTGTCATAATTTTGATGATGGTAATTTACGTCAGCGAGGTTAGTTATATTTTTTAACTAGTGATGCTTAGCTATTGCTAATGTCTCGGGCGTCTCCGACTTTTTTCACAATTCACTACTGTATACAACAATGTTACTGTTAAAAAACTAAATTACATCGACTTTGATTCTACTCAGTTTCTCATTCTGGTGCAGAGATATTGCGTTAAGGCGAAGCTTAATGCTAAATCACTATTTTGATTAATCTTTATAACGAATTGGTGTACATTATGAATACCAAAAAATATGCTTTAGATAAATTGAACATTTTTCTATCACTTCGCTTGAGTAGAATACAAATAAAATAATAAATTACTCAATCAAAAATATAAATGTACACTACTAAAAAAAAATTTTGCAATAAAAATGTATGAACGCATAAAGGAAACAGCTTTTAAAAAATTCAGTATTATAGCTAAGATTATCTGTGACGGTTTCGACTAATTTAACACAGCGCCTCACTCTTTTACTCACTGTGCTTCATACATGTTTAACACTTTACACAATGAATTCGACTAATTTAACACAGCGCCTCACTTTTTCATTCACCGCGCTTCATACATGTCACTATACACAATGAATTCGACTAATTTAACACAGCACCTCACTTTTTCACTCACCGTGCTTCATACATGTTTAACACTTTACAAAATAAATTCGATTAATTTAACACAGCGCCTCACTTTTTCACTCACCGCGCTTCATACATGTCACTTATACACAATGAATTCGACTAATTTAACACAGCGCCTAACTTTTTCAAACACAAAATCAATAACACACACACAATACACATTACTCAACATAGACTAGATCCATAACCCTTTTCCTTCCTTTCTCTTTTTCCTCCCTCCCAACATCACAAACCAATTTATTGGCTAGTATAACTTATTCAATACAAAAAAAATATGATACATCAGTAAAAACCTCTTATTGGTTTAAAAAATTTAATATACATTGTAAATATCAAAACTGTTGGTTTTTTAACATTAGAAAAATAATCTCTCTTACTGGCCTAGTTATCCTTAACATGTTTTTAACACTATTTAGGTTTTAATTTTTTTTTGTTTATTTTCAGGCTTTCTTTCCCTTCCCTCCCCCGTATGGGTACGGGCCCCCACAGGAACTGTCGCCATGTGAAGACGGCCGTACGGATCCTATGTTCTTCTTTTTCTTCTTTGGCCGGGGTCCCAACCGCCCCCCTTACCGCCCCCCTTGCCTACCAACAACAACTAGTACAACAACTACGGCTGCGCCTTAAAACGCTGTATGTACATTTGTGAAACGAAGCGCGAAACGAATAAACTGTAAGCGGCATTTCGCGCCGTCGGCTCACAAGTGTATACGTAGCATAACATTTAGATTTTAGTTGATCAACTTTTATTGAACGACAAAAGATGAACAAGATTTCTTACTAAAAACTTGATCAACTTTGTTGAGAGGGGGTTAACACTACTTGTGAATATGATTTTAAACAAGGGTGATTCTAGGCTTTTCATGTACTAGATTGATGAGCTTTCCACTAGCAAGCCAAAGGTTGTGGGTTCAAATTCCGGCGTGCGCAAGTAAATTATTGTTTGATTAATTTAAGATTATATTTTAAAATTGATCATTTAAAAGGTGAGCCCTTGAGGTGATTTTTCACAAAAACGGCGCTCTACAAATTATCCAATTATTATTATTATTATTATTAATACATCGCACATTCCAGAGTGGAAGATACTCTCAGTATCGCCCTTACTGCGTTAATTAAGAATTGAGACGTTGGTTGAAACGGTTTTGGTGACCAGATCTGACTCTCCAGGCTCCTCCCTATTAGAATAATGGTAACAAAATTATCAAATGTGTTTAGTGGCGCCATCTATATTGAAACAATGTGTAACATTTCAAATAAATTCCAAGAACAATAAAGATTATTCTTTTGTCTATTGCGAAAAGCAACGTGTTTTAATAGGTTATGGGCAAATATCCATATATTTTTCGGTTTTTTACTGTGTAAATTTAGTATAAAACAGTCGAAAATTGTTGACTTTTCGTGGAAATATGGCTGTAAACTATTTTCAAAGTATTGAGAAGCTGACAGGACGCCAGAATTATGATCAGTGGAGTTTTGCTGTCGAAAATCTGTTGGTGCTTGACAACCTCGCTAACTATATCAAGTCGGAGCCAGATAAAAATTTCGAGTCAAAAGCATCAGATGACGCAAGAGCCAAGGCGAAGCTAGTTGACCCTGGATTGTACGTGCATATTAAGGAAACAAAAACAACTTTAGAGTTATGGATTAAACTGAGGTCTATATTTGATGACTCAGGCTTTTCTCGTAAAATATCTCTACTAAGACATTTAATCTCGTTACGACAAGAAAATTGGGTAAATATTCGGAATCGCTGGACAAGGATTATATGAAATATTTTTAAATATAACCTTCTGATTTACCTTAATTACTATAAAAGGAATCTGACTGCATTTGGGATATTTTTAATTTTAGCATTTTAATTTTTAATTACGTAAATCGAAAATTCACTTTCGTTGTATGGGATGACAGCTGGAATGATTTCTGTTGATGACATTTTCTCTGGTTGGTATTCCTGATACGAGTAGCTAGAATTTGAATCATTTCAGAATGCAAATTCTAGTTAGGTACTGTTTTGGCCAAACTCGAAAAATAAAATATTTTTATGTTACTTAAAAAACTTAAATTATTTATATTTAGGTATTATTATAATTATTGTTTTATTTAACCTAAACTATAGTAACCTAACCTATAATAATCGAACCCCACCTACAATAATCCAACCTAACCTAACCTAACCTAAATCCTAATAATAAACAAACCTAACCTATAATAATCCAACCTAACCTAACCTAACCTATATCCTAATAATAATCCTACCTAATCTATAAATCCAACCTAACCTAACCTAACCTATATCCTAATAATAATCCAACCTAACCTAACCTAACCTATATCCTAATAACAATCCAACCTAGCCTAACCTAACCTATATCCTAATAATAATCCAACCTAACCTAACCTAACCTATATCCTAATAATAATCCAACCTAACCTAACCTAACCTATATCCCAATAATAATCCAACCTAACCTAACCTAACCTATATCCTAATAATAATCCAACCTAACCTAACCCAACCTATATCCTAATAACAATCCAACCTAACCTAACCTAACCTATATCCTAATAATAATCCAACCTAACCTAACCCAACCTATATCCTAATAACAATCCAACCTAACCTAACCTAACCTATATCCTAATAATAATCTAACCTAACCTAACCTAACCTAACCTAACCTATATCCTAATAACAATCCAGCCTAACCTAACCTAACCTATATCCTAATAACAATCCAACCTAACCTAACCTAACCTATATACTAATAATAATCCAACCTAACCTACAATAATCCAACCTAACCTAACCTATAATAATCCAACCTAACCTAACCTATATCCTAATAATAATCCTACCTATCCTATAATAATCCAACCTAACCTATAATATCCAATCTATCTTAACCTAACCTAAATCCTAATAATAAACCAACCTAACCTATAATAATCCGACCTAACCTATAATAACCTCACCTTGTTTTAATTTTTCTATTTTATAAAACATACCTAAATATCTTTATTTTATTTTTCGAGTTTGGCTAAAATAGTACCTACCTAGTATTTGAACATGGTAAAAAATATAGCCACTCGTATCAGGAATACCAACAAAAGAAAATTTTATCAACAGAAACCATTCCAGCTGTCATCCCATACAACGAGAGTGAATTTTCGATTTACGTAATTAAAAATTAAAATGCTAAAATTAAAAATATCCCAAATGCAGTCAGATTCCTTTTATAGTAATTAAGGTAAATCAGAAGGTTTTATTTAAAAATATTTCATATAATCCTTGTCCAGCGATTCCGAATAATTACCGAAAATTGTGATTCCATGACTTCCTACGTCACGCAAGTGGTCGAAACAGCTCAGAGATTGAAGGGCACAGGATTTGCAATTACAGAAGAATGGGTCGGATCGTTACTTCTCGCAGGTCTGCCAGAAAAATTCATGCCAATGATTATGGCGGTGGAGCACTCAGGAATGCAGATTACCACCGATTTAATAAAATCTAAGTTGATTGATATGGAGGTTTCAAAGAATGACGTGGATTCCAGCGGCGCAGCATTTGCTGCAAATAAAAGCTACAAGCAGAAATTTAAAAATGGCGCGACGTCATCGAAAAATTCAAAAGTGACAGGTGACAAGACCATCACTTGTTACAAATGTAAACAGACGGGTCATTATCGAAACCAGTGTCCAGTGTTACAAAAAAACAAACAATCAAATGCTTTTAGTGTAGTTTTTTTGAACGGAGAATACAATAAAAACGAATGGTACATTGACAGTGGGGCAAGTGCACATATGACGGCCAACAAAGAGTGGATAAAACACGCAAATTTTACGCCATATTTATCAGAGATAACCGTCGCGAATAAAAGTATAATATATGAAAGTGCCAGTTTTGTGTTCCGGAGATGTACAAATAATAACTAACTGCAACTACGATATCATGGTTAAAGATGTGCTTTGCATACCGAGCTTAACAACAAACCTGTTGTCAGTGAGCGAACTAATCAAGAACGGAAACAATGTTGTTTTTGGTGAAAACAAATGCTACATACGTAACACTAAGAATGTGTTGGTGGCCACAGGAACGTCAATAAATGGAGTGTACAAGCTAAACATCAAAGTAGCAGATTGTATACTGGCAGCACCTGCTGTAGCAAATGCAGATCTTTGGCACAGGCGGTTAGCGCATATTAACAGTAATGATTTAAATAAAATGAAGAACGGCATTGTAGATGGATTGTCCTACCCGGGTACCAGTGATATGACAATGGCGAAATGTGTGACCTGTTGCGAAGGTAAACAAATGAGGTTACCATTTCATCATGTTGGAAAAATAAGTACAGAAATACTACATACAATACATGCAGATGTATGTGGTCCTATGGAAACGAAGTCCATAGGTGGTGCTAGGTATTTTGTCTTGTTCATTGATGATCACAGTCGTATGACCTTCATATACTTCCACAAACATAAAAATGAAGTCTTCAAGATATTTAAGAATTTTAAAGCAATGGCTGAAAATAGTCAGAAAACAAAAATAAAAATATTACGCACAGATAATGGTGGTGAATTTTGTAGTGGTGAGATGGAGAATTACTTACTCAGAGAAGGAATTATACACCAGAAGACAACTGCATACACACCTGAACAAAATGGTGTTTGTGAACGGGCTAATAGAACTATTATAGAGAAAGCGCGATGCTTACTTTTTAATGCGAAATTAGAAAAAAAGTTCTGGGCTGAAGCAGCTAATACAGCAGTATACCTAAAAAATAGATCAGTAACTTCAAGTTTGGGAAATAAAACACCCTATGAAGCGTGGTATAAAAATAAACCAGATTTAAGTCATATACGCCTATTTGGCAGCCCCGTTATGGTCCACATACCGAAGGAAAGAAGATTAAAATGGGACAAGAAGGCTAAAATGCAGATTCTTGTAGGATTTTCAGAAACAGTAAAGGGATATCGTGTATATGATCCCATAAAAAATATTATAACTATAAAGAGAGATATAATAGTGATAGAAGAAGAAACAGTATCATCGGAAATCAATGCAGAAAACATAGCAGAATGGATACAGGATGATGTTGAATTTGAAGGGCATGAGTCTCCGGCAACAAACGAAGATGGCAGAGATTCAGTGGGGGGGTCTTCAATGGATGAATCTCTCCAAAATTCAAATACATCTGTATATACTGATCCGGCTAGTGAAAATGATGACGATACAAGCATCACAAACATAGAGACAGATATCTCAATCAGTGAGTTGCAACCAATTCCAGAATTACCAGAACAGGAGAAGAGAACACGAAAACCTCCGGAACGTTTTGGGTTTGGTAATATCTGTATTTCCAATTCCAATCCAGATGTCGAACAAATAGACTTCTCAGAAGCGCTGAATGGACCAGAAGCTGATCAGTGGAGACAGGCCATGCGAGAGGAGCTTCAGTCGTTCGAGGATAACGATGCGTGGGAAATTGTTGATATACCAAGTAATGGATTAATTGTGCAAAACAAGTGGGTGTTAAATAAACAACTAGATGTGAATGATAAAGTGCGGTATCGTGCCCGACTCGTGGCTAAAGGTTTTACGCAACGACGTGGTATTGATTATGAGAACATTTTTTCTCCTGTCATAAAACATTCTACGCTGAGAATGTTATTTGCTCTTAAAAATAAATTAATTAAATAGAGATGCAGTTAAAAATAAATTAATTAATATTGAATACATTTCAACTCAGGAAATGCCCGCTGACTTGTTAACCAAGGGTTTTTTGTCAACTAAGCATTATAAGTTCATGGACATGCTGGGAATTAAAGTTAAATAAAACAATATCTATGTATTCTGTTTACAAATTCACATTTATTTTGTTAAGTGGGAGTATTAGAATAATGGTAACAAAATTATCAAATGTGTTTAGTGGCGCCATCTATATTGAAACAATGTGTAACATTTCAAATAAATTTCAAGAACAATAAAGATTATTCTTTTGTCTATTGCGAAAAGCAACGTGTTTTAATAATACATACTATAATAACTCACTGTGACAAGGCATTTGGTTACTTTTCATTATTGTTTGCATTTACACAATAGGTATATAGTAAGTTTTAGCACCTTACATACAGCAATAACTGTCAATGACAAGGCGTTTGGGTGAGGGCACCAGTGTAGGCTCGATCATTTGAATAAATCCAAATTTTAACATTTTTTTAAAACTCTTTCCGTGTTTGACTCTCTTTAATATTTTCCGGGAGCATGTTGAAGATCTTTGTGGCAAAGTAGCCAAAGCTACGTTGACCAAAGGTGGAAGAAAGTGCTGGAACTTGCAACATGTCTTTGTTCGAATTACGCGTAAATCTAAAGTTAGTTTTTTTTTCGTAAAGCACGTGTTTGTTTTTAAAGAGATGCATGAGGATAGTTTTTACATAGATCTGTCGAACATCAAATACTCTCATTATGTTGAAAATTAAGTTACTGTTTGCAGTTTGAGGAAGTTTGAGAATAATTTTCATAATTGTTTTCTGCGCCTTTTCAACAGGATCTAGAGCTGATTAAGTACCCCCTCCCCATGCAATGATACCATACTCAATGATAGATTGGGTTAATGCAAAATAAATCGTTTTTAGAATTTGTAAGTTAAGGAAGTTCCTTATGGATCTGAAGAAATGTATTGTTTTCCTAATTTTATTCGCAATGATCTGAGTATGTATATTCCATTTGAGGTATGGGTCAATGGTGAGGCCGAGGTACTTCATCTGTGGAGTTCGCTCTATACAGGGGCACTCATTGCATACATTGGAATTCGTACAGTTATGTATTTTTATGGAGTAATCATCATTAGGTTGGCCTGTAGTATTGATGCTTGAAGTGATATATTTTGTTTTTTTCGTGTTAAGGGTAAGCGTGTTTATATCTAACCATTTTTTAACTAAGTTAATATTTTTTTCAGCTTTTTTAAATACAGCTGACCAATTGTTGCCTTCAAACAGTAAGACAGTATCGTGGGCAAAGCTAACAATGCTTCCCTCAATTTCAAGGTTGCACAAGTTGTTTATATACAGTAAGAACAGAGTTGGTCCCAATACGCTTCCTTGTGGAATTCCATAGTCAGTTGAGCGCTGGTTACTGAGGGTATTGTGTATTTTAACCTGTTGTTTGCGTCCATTTAGGTAGCTTTCAAAGAAGTTTAGCTCTTTGTCCGTGATGCCGATTTTGTTCAAGTTTTTAAATTAGTTTAAAGTGTGGTATTGTATCAAAAGCCTTAGAGAGGTCTAAAAAGATTGAAGTACTTTTATTTCCTTTATCAAGGCTTTTTACAATGAAGTCTGTCACCCTGGCAATGGCATCTGAGGTACTTTTGTTTTTTTGAAAACCATATTGATTTTTTGAAAGTATTTTATGGCTCTCGATGAATTTTAAAAGTTGTGTATTAATAAGGTTTTCAAAAACTTTAGACAAGCTATTCAGTAAAGTAATTGGTCTATAGTTATTGATATCTGACTTGTTTCCAGATTTGTAGATGGGAATTACGATACTTTGTTTTAGGTAAGAGGGGAAGTAGCCCTGTGTAATACTTAGGTTTATAAGGTATTCTAGTGGCAATGTAATTTCCGAAGACAGCGTTTTAAGGATTTTGGTTGAAATTTCGTCTGGTCCAGCAGAAGAAGTGTTTTTTAGAGAATTAATTGTTTCGAGAATTTCTTCCTGTGACACAGTTTGGAATAGAAATTTTTTATTTATGTTATTTGTTTGAACCACTGTATCGGTAGATCGGGTGATTCCGATCTGGGCAATTTGAGAAGCAAGATTTGGACCGATATTAATAAAAAAATTGTTTACATGATCAGCAACGAGCTTAGGATTTTTTGTGGTTTCAACAATATGTCCATCAATAGAAAGTTTATTTATGCTCTGTTTCTCTTTTGTAGTTTGCGAGTTTGTGGCTTCTCTAAGTATTTCCCATAATTTTTTGGGATTATTGTTACTTTCTTTAATTCTTTCTGAGTAGTAAATTTCTTTTGCTTTTCTGATGACGTTAAAGCACATGTTTCTATATTTTTTATAATAGTTGAATGTTAGTTGGTCATACGGATTTTCTTTGGTTTTTTTGTGTAGCGTGTTTCTTTTGTGAATGCAATTTATAATGGAGTGGTTAATCCATGGTTTCAAGGGTTTCAATTTGTTACTTATATTTTTGGTCATCGTCAGGGTATGGTGGTGTAATTCGTTTTTCAAATAGTTAATAAAGTATATCCATGCGTCCTCCGATTGTTTAATTTGGAAGAGTTCTTGCCATGATTTGTTCTTTAAATTGGTTATTATATTTTGAATGTTGATTTTATTGTATGCTAAAGGCAGGCTACATTTATTTATTTGGATAGCTGTTTGTAGTGCAAAGATAGTTGAATAATGGTCCGTGATAGTTGATTTGTAGACGATACTTTTAGATGGTTTTTTTGACTTTACCATAATGTGGTCAATGCATGATATAGATCCATTTGTCGTTCTTGTTGGTGAGTTAACGGTACTCACTAATCCATGAAATTCTAGCATGTCGATATAGTCTTGGCTTTGGTGGTGTTGGTTGCTCGGTAGTATGTTAATATTTAGATCGCCCATTATTATGATATTTTTGGTATTGGAAAGATTTGAAAGTGTGCAACTAAGACTGTTTAGAAATGGCGTGATGTTACGAGTCGATAGCGAGCGGTATATAGCGAGGATAACTGTATCATTGTTGTATTCTATTTGTGTGCAACTTGCATCCTGAATTTTTAGTTCGGTTACTGTGAAGTTTTGATTATTTTTTGTGTAAACAACAATCCCATCGTTCTGATTATCAAACGTAGTTGAATTGTGTGATGTGTAATTTTTTATGATTTTAGGTGTATATGTGTTTGACAACCAGCACTCGGTCAGAATGATTATGTCGAAAACAATATCTATGTGGTGAAGTTGAATTAAGAGTTCGTCAAAGTTTTTATTTATGGATCTTATGTTTTGGTGCATAATTTTTGTATTGACAGAGTTTCCAATCAGGCGTTTACACATATTAGTATCTGAAGTTGCGTAAGAAAGGTTTTGGTTGTGTAATTCCTCATCAAAAAATTCCATTGAGAAAGGCATGTTGATATAATAATATGAAAAGATGTTTAGTGAGAAATTTGAGCCTGTTTAACTGAGCACAGGTGATCAACATTTGGAGCAATCGTTGATAAGGCTGGTCTCATCTCTTCATTGATCGTCCTCAGGCGTTCTCTTTTTTTCGTTTTAATAGTAGTGAGAGTTGAAAATCCCAATTCGCATAAGTAGGTTGTGGCAAATGGAAATATATTTTCAACAACACGCTTTGAAAGCACTGGATACTCATTTTTTATATGCAGCCAAATATGTGCCAGCTCTACTTTGGAAATTTTTTAGTTTTAATGTCTGATCAGTTTTCAACTCCATAAATTCTTCCTGCTCGTTTATCGGTAAGTGTCCAAAGGAAATGTTATCCGAGAGTGGATTTTGTTTCCAGTCCATAGGTTGTAGGTCACAATTAGGAAAATAACAGTTCATTTTTACTGCTAATAGCTCCGAGTGTTTCACTATCAAAGCTTGCACTTTGTTTCTGAATCGGCAGTCATGACATTTTGAAACAATTCATTACTACCATTGACAGCGTGGATGATCCATAACACCAATTTTTTCCGAAGACGTTAAAATATAAGAATTCATGTCTTGCATTTTTCTGTTGAGCTCATTTAAATGAGCGAATATGTCCGCACGATATGCAAGTTTTACTACTCATTCTTCTTTTTTAAACACAGAAGCAAAATCTGAACCCTGGGCCTCTAAAAACGTCTGGGACTCATTTTTTAGCTCGTAAATCCGAAATAGCACTTTTCCGCGAGAAAGCCATCGTACTTCTGTATGAACAGAAGTGACTGATGATCTGCTCCCATTTGCTTTCTTATTATGTTCACAATACCTTAATTTTTTTCCGCGGCACACGTGATTTGATGAACTGATCACCACGGTACACCAGTGTGCTGCGGCACACGCTTTGCGGAACACTGCTTTAGTGAACATAATAAACGTGTATAAATGCACTTAAAACATGAAAACGGTATTTATCGACTGTGAGTCATCGCGTGTCTAGTCAAATCTCCCTTTCGAGAACATGAGTAGTTACACTTGGAACATGAAAAAGGTTTTTCTCCACTGTGAGTCATCAAGTGTTTCTTCAAATCTCCCTTCCGAGAACATGAATAGTTGCAGCCGGAACAAGAGAAAGATTTTTCTCCACTGTGAAGAAGCATGTGGCTCGTCAGATGGGCCTTTTGTGAACATAAATAGTTGCATTTAGCACATGAAAAAGGTTTTTCTCCACTGTGAGTCATCATGTGTCTCGTCAAATTTCCCTTCCGAGAACATGAATAGGTGCACTCAGAACAGAAAAAAGGTTTTACTCCACTGTGGGTCAGCATGTGGCTCGTCAGATGGTGCTTTAGAGAACATGAATAGTTGCATTCGGAACATAAAAAAGTTTTTTCTCCACTGTGAGTCAGCATGTGACTCGTCAGATGTCTCTTTCGAGCACATAAATAGTTACAGTGGGAACATAAATAAAGCTGTTCTCCACTGTGTGTCAGCATATGTTTCGTCAAATCTCCCCTTCGAGAACACGAATAGTTGCAAGCGGAACATGAAAAAGGTTTTATTCCAGTGTGGGTATGCAAGTGCCTTTCGAAATTTGACTTCCTAGAGCTGGAGTAGTTACAATGGGGACAAGATAATAGTTGTGCTACAGGATGCCTCATCAGATCTGTCGACAAATATATAAAAAATATGAATAGAGAAGGCTTAACAAGGTCGTACATGAAGTAAAGATAAGCACAGTTATTTGTAAAAAATAAAAAATATATGGGATAGGACGAATTGTAAAAAAGCGGTTTTACCTGCTATCTGGTTAATTATCAATTATCAATTATCAATTTGGAAGGTGGTCAATGGGTACCGCCGCCCCGGGAACCATACTCTGGGTTACCAACACCTCTGCCACAGGTCACCTGAAGTGGTTCGCTACGTTTGGTGACTTAGCAGGGGTGCCCGGGCTCATGGAGGGTTGTGCGTTCTGGATCACACTGATGAATGGGTCGGCCTACTCACTGCGGGGCGGGCCGGGCTGGGAGAGGCCGGTTGAGGGAGATCCAGTAAACCGGTTATCGCTGTCCGGGCCGTTGGATAGTACAGGGGCCCGACCCTTGGGCTCACGACCAAGGGTGGGCTGCCCCATCAGCCAGCGAAAAAACCCTGCCGCTGATGTTGTGCCGGTTCGTGACCGGTGAGGACCCAGCATCTAGCGTTTGGGGCGCACTGGGCGACCTCCACAGCCGGACTCTCCTGCCCATTGCCTAGAACCGCAGTCAGAAGAACATACCTTACATTTGGTGTATCCAGTTGCTCCACTCTCCAACTCCCCACCCAACCTTTTTAACCTAATCCTTCCCAACCCATCCTAAATCCCACAAACAAATAAAACAAACTTAAAAACTATGAACTCACAACAAATTAATATAAACTCAGCGACAGCGAACAGTAGGAGTCCTCAGTGTGGACCGAGGATGAAGGTGAATTTCGCTAACATTCGCGGTCTGCACACCAACCTAACTCCCATCCACCACCACCTTCTCTCACAAAATCCCCATCTCCTCTTCCTTACGGAAACACAGATTGCCGAGCCCCCAGATACCTCCTATCTGAACTGCCCAGGATATCATCTGGAAAGCCTTTTCAGGCCCAAAGGAGGTGTCTGCCTTTACAGCCGTGCTGACATCAGCTGCGCTCGTCTCGCAAATATCGAGAGCGCAAAACACGAAGTGTTATGGGTACGTGTGGATCTCACCGGTATGATGAGAATTTATGCGTGCCTATATCGCTCACCAAACCTTGCCGAATCAGACACTGTTGAGTTGTTTAAATACTTGAGTGACACTGTAGATATTCTCTTGCCCCGTTACCCATCGGCCGAGTTTGTAATCCTGGGGGACTTCAATGTTCATAATGAACAATGGCTGAAGTTCTCGGGCCCAACAAACTCTGCCGGTAGATCAGCGGAATCCTTTGCCCTTATCCATGGACTAAGCCAACTCGTAGAATCTCCGACCAGAATACCAGACATCCCATCACATCGAGCCAACCTACTCGATTTGTTTCTCACTAGTGAGCCACTCGGGTACAGAGTGGAGGTGACAGCGCCCTTAGGATCCTCTGACCACTGCCTGATTACCACCTCTGTCCCATCCTCCATGAACCGTCAACCCGACAAACATGTAAAGAGGAAGGTATGGCACTACAGGGCAGCAAAATGGGACGGCATGCGGTCTTTCTTCGGCGCCTTTCCTTGGAGTACTGTATGCTTTAGCTCCGAGGACCCATCAATTTGTGCACGCGAGGTAGAAGAAGTAATCACATCAGCAATGGATTGCTACATTCCCTTCTCCGTCAAATCCTCTGGAGCGGGCACAAAACCGTGGTTTGACCATCGCTGTGCTGAAGCTGTCAGACTCAAAAATACGGCTTTTAATGCACTCCGAAAGATTAACTCCATGAATAACCTTTCGGAATACCGAAAACGGGCAAGGGATTGTAAGAGAGTTCTAAATAGAGCTAAGAGCGATCACGACCAGAGAATTGCGAAAAAGCTGGCTGACTGCCCCACTGGTAGCCGTGCTTTCTGGTCACTCGCTAGCTCGATCGGAAGAAATTTCTGCAGAACCACTTTCCCACCTCTGACCAAGCCTGATGGTCGGCTGGCTAACTCGGCCCGCGAGAAAGCTGAATTATTAGGCAAAATTTTCGCGGAAAACTCAACTCTTCAAGATAACGGAGAGACTCCCCCTTCCATTCCGCACTGCGGTTTTCAAATGGAGGAACCGAAGATCCGGAACAGAGAGGTTCTCCGAGTCTTGAACGAGCTGAAAGTCGACAAAGCCAGTGGGCCGGACGGAATACCTGCCTTGGTCCTCAAGAGGTGTTCTGCAGAAATGACTCCAGTGCTCGCGAAATTATTTAGGCTCTCTCTCAAAGGTGGAAAGGTGCCAGATCTTTGGAAAAAGGCAATCATTCACCCAATCCCAAAAAAGGGGGACCGCTCTGACCCTTCTAACTACCGCCCCATAGCCATCACTTCCATACTCTCGAAGGTATTTGAAAGGGTGGTTAACAACAAATTGCTCACATATCTCGAGAATAACAATATCCTAAGCGATCGGCAATATGGATTTCGTCGAAACCGATCGTGTGGCGATCTACTCGGATATGTAACGCATATTTGGGGGCGGTACATGGAACGTTTTGGTGAAACCCAAACCGTTGGGTTAGATATCTCCAAAGCCTTTGACAGAGTCTGGCACCGGGCGCTTATCGGGAAATTACCATCGTATGGGATCCACCCAACCCTGCATAGTTGGATTGCGGACTTTCTGAGGGGAAGAACAATTCAAACCGTGGTTGACGGCTCTTCTTCCTCACCGCACCAAATCAATGCGGGGGTGCCACAAGGATCTGTGCTGTCTCCGACGCTGTTTTTATTGCACATCAACGATCTCGTTGAATGTGCACCAATTCACTGCTACGCTGATTACAGCACCGTTCACGAGGGTTATCTTTTTGACAGGCCCCCTTCCACCTATGATGTCCGAACAGCTCGGGAAGTTTTGAAGCGAAAAATTGACCACCACCTAGAGATGGTTCGTGCCTGGGGTAAGGCCAACTTGGTCAGTTTCAACGTCTCAAAAACCCAAGCGTGTCTGATTTCGGCAAAGAGGGAGATCAATGACTGTCTGGTGCAATTTGATGGGAGCACTCTCCCCAATAAAGACTCCATTGAAATGCTTGGAGTTACTATATCAGACCAGCTCAAGTATCGGGGATCCATAGAAGCCCGAGTAAATCAGGCCTCCAAAAAGTTGGGCATCTTGTACAGGGCTAGGAGATTCTTCAACAGTGACCAGCTGCTGACCCTGTACAAGTCTCAAGTCCGCCCAACTATTGAATTTGGGAGCCACCTTTGGGCTGGTGCCCCAAAATACTTGATAAACCTGCTTGAGTCTGTGCAAAGGAGAGCGATCCGTCTGATTGACAATCCGTTGTTAACAGACCGATTGCCTTCTCTGATGCATAGACGCAATGTAGGCATGCTGTGTCTGTTCTACAGGTATTTCAATGGAGCCTGCTCCAAGGAGCTAGCAGCATTGATTCCTGATGCACCGGTGCACGTGCGCGAAACTCGACGGACACGAGCTGAACACCCGTTCACGGTTGACGTTGGCTTCATGAGAACGGGCCGTTTTTACGACTCGTTTTTGTGTAAGTCGGCTCGTATGTGGAACGGGCTACCGGCGTCTGTTTTTCCTCCCTCCTATAATCCGAGCCTCTTCAAGGCCGGCATTAACAAGTCCCTTCCTACAGCCCCTGCCCTGCTCCGCCTCACAACGCCGCCCAATCGGGTGGTGACATAGTTCCCCTGTCTGTGCACTGCACGGGCAGGGACACTCTTGTGAGGTGTCACATAAAAAAAAAAAAAAAAAAAAAAAAAAAAAAAAATTCTTTCAAAGCGTTCTAAGCATTCCTTTTTAACATCCGGCAGGTTTATGTCAATTTCCATATAAGGAAATCCTCCTTTATCTTCTTCAAGAGGTTCAGGTTCCGCCTTGACGGTAAAAGCCTCCATATTAATGCGAACAAATCGTTGAAAACAAATCGCACATTTCAAAAACAAGCCTGAGAGAACAGAGTGACAATTGCTAGAATTTAAAGATAAACACATCTAGAAACTAAATACAAAAACATTAAACTACAGGCCTAGTTTTTGACAGCTTTCGCGGTCGAGGAGTGAAGCTCTAGGTTAGCATTCCAGGGATCGCGGTTTCAAATTCCGGCGCGAGCAAGTAAATTTCATTTGATTAATTCGCGTTATTTTACAATTTATTTACTCACGTCTTTTACATGTATACAATGTTTAAGGTAAGCTGATCAGAAGTACAATAATGAGTGCATATAACCTAGGATAATAGGAAGGTACAATACTAGTTATCGTTGAGAGTTGTTGTACATTGAAGTAATAGTTGTTCGATAAATACATATAATAATAATAGTACAGAATAGGTACTTAAGGTACAATGAAAGTAGTTGCGGAACGATATTTTATAACATTTTTGATGTTAGTAAAATAAATATAAATGTATTATACAGAATATAGCTTAAAAACACTATAACAATAAACAGAACAGTTTGTTGTAAAGCAAATATGTAATCAACAGACATTTTTTACGCCTGATTGGGTGTTTTATAGAACATAGAAAAATTTATATAAGTAAAGTGGGCATGTAAGTAAAAATAAATATTAGAGATCAGTTACAAAAATTCGAATATAATGATTTTTAGTTTGGTCACTGAGTGGTGGCGGTAAACATCGATTGAACTATACTTAATATATAGTCTGTGTAGCCTCTGAATTGGCGAATTTTCGATATAAATACTAGCAGACTTTGGAACATTATAGGGAGCAGTCTGTTTTGTTTTTCGCGTAGGTAAATGCAAACTAATAAGGTTCGTTAAATCCATGTCCTCTAATCTCCATTCGTTATCTTGAAGAGACAAACTAAATCAGTCATTGTGCGCCTTGATGATAAGTCGGTCAAGTTTTGTAAGTTTATTAAAAAGGTGTAATTAGTATCTTCGACTGGAATTCCTAATTTATAATTAATAAATCTCAGAAATTTATTCTGCACTGTCTCGATTTTTAGTTGGTGAATCTTATACAATGGAGCCAAGATTGTCTAATTATAGGTACTCTAGATTGCTTCTCACCAACCTGCGAATAGTAATTTAAATGAATTAATTTATTTTAAATCTTTCACCGTCCTCAAAATAATTTCCAAACATTTCATGACCTTGTTTGTGATTTCATTTAAATGAGAAGCAAAATTTAATTAACAAAAAATAATACCATGATCCTTAATTTGCTCGGCTCTTGTTAGAATAATGTTATTGATGGTATATTGATGCATGATAGGGTTTTTGTTACGGGCAATTTTACATTTGACATTTTTCATTATTTAGGAATAGTCCACTACGGGTGCACCACTTTTGTAGTCTCACAATAATCAGTTGAAATACATAAAAGTCATTGAGATTTGTAACAGTTTCGTAAATTTTACTATCATCAGCAAATAGGAGTATCATAATTCCATCAAAACGGTAGTTATGTCGTTGATAAAAAAGGTAAGCAACATTGGTCCCAAATGAGACCCCTGTGGAACGCCGGTGAAGATTTTAAACTGGTTTGAAAAGTGCGAATAAAGTTGAACTGAATTTTTCTTTTGTGTAGATAACTTTCAAGCCATCTTTAATTATTTCCCGTTATTCCAATACTTTTAATTTTAAAATTGAGATTTATTGTGAGACTTTGACAGAAGCCTTACTAAATCCGGTGTACACTACGTCAGTTTAATGACGTTTGTTCATAGTATTAAATAAATACTAATTTTTCGAAGAAAACTTCTTCTAACTACTTTTCACTTTGTGATGGTTTGGGGATCAGGTGGTGAGGCACGAAATGAAAGAAGGTTGTGAAGGTCACATGTGTTTATTGGTGAGTCAGTAGCCGTGACAAGGAGATGAGGTAGGACAGAAGAATACACCGGATGCTGGCTGATGATGTGCTGGTCAAGCGCGGGTCAGTGAGTCGACGCCGGGCGCTGATGACCGGGACTCGATGGAGGTCAGGCACTGGCGAAGAACGTAGGTCTTCAGGAACTCCAGTGCTGATGAGACGGCCGAAGGTGCGACGGACCTTGTGGGCAGTTGAACGGGAACGGCGTGACCAGTGAGGATGCTGCGTGTCCTCGTGGTGGTCATGGTAGCGTGGAAGAAGCGCTGGTCAGAGACGCTGGAACCAGGGCGCTTGTAATCCGAGTAGCGCTGGCCGCGGACGTGGCCGAGGCGCTATGATGATGTCCCGATAGAGTCCATGATGATAGGGGCGAAGCCGGGTACGTGTTGTCCACCGCGCTAGTAAGAAGAGCGCGAGTGATCACTCGTTGATCCTTCCTTGTAGGCTGACGGCTGAACGGTAACTGATGACTGACTGACTGACTCGCTGCGTCGGGCTTATTTATACTTGACGGCCGACGGTAGCAGTGGGTAGATAGATGGCAACTAAATTGAAGACACTCGCTCGATCTGGATCATTCGCGAACTTTCGACGGCTTGGCAATTATGCCTAGGCGGCAGACTCGTTCCTTCTGGCGAGTTCTCGTAATGTGTAAGACTGATAGCGTCATAGTATTGTCGCGAGTAGATAGAGTACGTAGATTACTTTGTTTACGATTTAACGAGCAAGTAGCAAGTAGGTACCTAAGTAGCAAGTAGCAGTTTATTATTAATTATTTAATCTGGATAATTCGACGCCACAGACACCCCCTTCCCAGCAGCTTGGCTGAGGGCTGCGATAGAAGAAATAGCTCGGAAACGAACGTCTTTTAAATTGTGACACTTCAAAAAAAATTTTGCAAAACACATGTTCACAACACAGGCTAATGATTCACTCAGATAACCATGGTGGCACTATTATCCGCGCTTGTGCGGAGATGGTCTGGTGCATGCTGCTCCGTGATGCCTTTACTGATCACCCATTTTAAGACGGGGTTACCGGTGAGTTGAGGTAACACAATCACGTCGGGGTCACCACTTTGGGGATCAATGGTGAGGCACGAAATGAAAGAAGGTGTTGAAGGTCACATGTGTTTATTGGTGGTCATGATGGCGTGGAAGAAGCGCTTGTAATCCGATGTAGCGCTGGCCATGGACACGGCCGAGGCGCTAAGATGATGTCCCGATGGAGTCCATAATGATAGGGGCGAAGCCGGGTACGTGTTGTCCACCGCGCTAGTAAGAAGAGCGCGAGTGATCACTCGTTGATCCTTCCTTGTAGGCTGACGGCTGAACGGTAACTGATGACTGACTGACTGACTCGCTGCGTCGGGCTTATTTATACTTGACGGCCGACGGTAGCAGTGGGTAGATAGATGGCAACTAAATTGAAGACACTCGCTCGATCTGGATCATTCGCGAACTTTCGACGGCTTGGCAATTATGCCTAGGCGGCAGACTCGTTCCTTCTGGCGAGTTCTCGTAATGTGTAAGACTGATAGCGTCATAGTATTGTCGCGAGTAGATAGAGTACGTAGATTACTTTGTTTACGATTTAACGAGCAAGTAGCAAGTAGGTACCTAAGTAGCAAGTAGCAGTTTATTATTAATTATTTAATCTGGATAATTCGACGCCACAATGGCATTATTTATTTTTTATTAAAACACAAATAACTTAGTTTACATCACTTTATTTCGATACAAAATCTCAACATGTTTCGTGAACCAAGTTCACATCATCAGTATACTTGTGCTCCTGATGATGTGAACTTGGTTCACGAAACATGTTGAGATTTTGTATCGAAATAAAGAGATGTAAACTAAGTTATTTGTGTTTTAATAAAAAATAAATAAATACTCCTGATAAATCATATAGTTTGTTAGAGTACAAAAAGTTGCAATGGAACCATCTATCCGGTGCGAGATTATTTTATTGATCTCAGGCGAGAGTTTAGAGAGCAAAGCAGATTCATAATCGGGATTGACGACTGAATACATATAGGTCTATAGTTAGAGATATCCAAGTAATGACCTTTCTTAAAGGTTTTTAGACAAGAAGCTTGTTTTAGATTATTTTGAAAAGGTGCCGATTTTTAGAGATAAGTTAATAAATTCAGTAAAAGGATAATTCAGGACATTTTGATAAGAGGATTGGAGGAGTGTTATCAGGACCAGCCGATCTGTAAGATCAAAATTTTTTAATTAAGTTCTAACATCACTTTCTTCGAATATGCAAAAAATATATGGTATATTAGCGGCACGTTTAAAAGTGGCAAATACTCTCAGTATCGCTTGGCTTGAAGGACACAACTGAAAAGTTGATTTAAATGAGTTTGGCCGTGTTTGGTGATAATATAGTATTGGCAAAGTACCGCACAGCTTTCACTTCCCTATATCCTTCCCCTTCCCTCTCTATTCGGTTTCTCGACATACCCTTATTGCTACACAAAATTGAGAGCAGTTAGGACGCTGGTGCGGTATTCACAAAACATAATTTTAAGTATTGTGTTGGAGTTTGGGTGTTTCCGGCAAAGATACGTTTCGTGGTAGCGGTACCTACCTCCCTGGCCTACGAGATATAGACGGGCGGCGATCGGCCACCGTCCGTGGCTTGATATTAAATCACTCTGGTACTGTACTCGCTGAGATACAGTCTTAATACACTGGCTGTGATAATACTAAAATACTCTTTAACTATTTCCCGCAATCCAGATCGAAGTATACCACAAGTTAGACAAATGTCTGCGTCCCGAGCATCAATTTTTTTAGATATGCTAAGGAACTTAAATTAAAATCAGTAGGGATTAGTGGAAAAGTCTTAGCATGGATAACTAGTTATTTATATAAAAGACCTCAACAAGTAAAATTACTCAATCAAGTCAGCGATTCAAAATATAGCGACTTTTCAATACCCCAAGGCACGGTTTTGGGACCATTGTTATTTATTATATATGTCAATGATATATTCAATATTTCCAAATATGGAGACATTGTCTCTTACGCTGACGATACAGTTCTACTACTAAAAGCAAACACCTGGTCAGAACTAAATAACATGGCAAATACAGATATCAATGAACTAAAATTATGGTTTGATGAAAACCTGTTGACTTTAAATTCTAAAAAAACTTATTATTTACCATTTTTCATTAAAAAACAAGAAACACCTAAAGAAATAAACATAATTATCCACTCTATGAAAAATACAGAAAACCACAAATGCAATATGTTATGCACAAACATAGAAAGCAAGACCGATATAAAGTACCTAGGCATAACAATAGACCAGCGTTTAAAATGGTCCCCACATATAAATATTCTGAACAACAGAATAAGGAAACTAACATATATATTTAGATGTTTAAGAGATATTTTAAACGAAAAATTACTTAGAACCACATACTTCGCTTTCTGTCAATCAATTATACAATACGGCATTATAGGCTGGGGCGGTACATATAAAAATCAAACTCAAACAATTTACATATCACAAAAACTAATAATAAAAACCATATTAAAAAAAACCCTATTCATATTCGTCCGAACTTTTATTCAAACAATTTAAGGTCAGAAAATTAAGTGCATTATACTTCTACCATGCAACATTACAAATTTATAAAAACTATATTCAAAATAAAATTGCACCCTTTAAAAATAACAGAAATCTGAGACAAACGTCAATACTTCCTACTCCTAAATGTAAAAAAACAATAGGACAGTTCAACCATGAATATCTCGGAGTTAAATTTTTTAACTCATTACCAGAAAAAATTAGAAACATAAATGCAAATATAAACGAATTCAAAAGCCACCTTAAAAAGTATTCCGAACAGTTGAACTGAATCGTACCATATAAACCAATATAACAACACCCCCATACACACAAGCCCTGCTTATTTATGGGGGTACATCAAATACTTAATTATGTAATTAATAACCGTACTATATTGTGTTATTATATTATGTAATTGTTATATTATGTAATTCGTGTATCTTTTTTTTACTAATAAAAAAAAAAAAAAAAAAAAAAAAAAAAACTAACTGGCTGTCTGAGTACTCTCCGCCTTTTGCAAGCATTCCTTCTTTATATATGGGAGTACTAAATCTATATCCGTATACGGCATTTCACCTCCACTTTCTTCCTGGAGCTCTGTATCCTTCTTGATGCCAATATTATCTGGATTTAGTAGATCCATGGCACAGCTGTGGTAGGATTTGGTAATTGGCACAAGTCTAAACAAATATACCTGAAACAGAACATTGTTATAACGGAACTCCAGTATGAATGATCTTTAAATATTTTGTTTCGCTTGGAATATTCTGTCAAAACAATGATATCGTATGCGTAACGCAAATAAGGATATAATCATTGTGACTATCTTGACCTTGAAGGTGAAATTTGAAAACTTTTGAGAGAATCGTTGATAATCGTCGGATAACTCAACATATAATATAAGCATATCTTAAGTTGAACCGGTATACAATTTATTGGGTCCACCATTCGGCTACCTACAGTACAATGACTATCGATATTTGAAAGGCTTTCGAAACAGTTATATTAAAATAGGTATACTTCTAATTTACTGATCAGGTTCCTCAAACAAAACGCCAGTAGATTTCCTAACTTGGGTGTACTGATTGGGATAAGATAAGAGAGTCGCGTTAGATACAGCGCGGTTGTGCATTTGAGCCTGCCATAGCCCAAATTAAAGATCAATGATCGCTCAGTTTCATTTAGATTAACGGCCGCTACCAAAATGAGTAGCGTGATATAAGCATAAGTACTTACCAATAGCTATTAGAATCCTGTGATTAAAAATTAAACGTCGTGGGTTTACAGTTTACAGGATATTACGTAGATTTCGAGTTTTGAAACTGCCAGTGAAGAAACATGTGTCAAAAAATATGTTAGTTGTACACAGACAATAAGGAAGTCATAGAAAATTATTATTTATTTATTAACCCTTTCAAACATTGCGTTTCAAATATTTATTTTGCAAGAACTATAAAAAACATACATTGCAAAAGCGATAGAGAGAATTACAAACTGTAATGTTTTCATATGACGAGCGTGTAGGTAAATTGTTACGATGTACCGTTCAGTACTTTCAACACTTTTATTCAGTTTGCAATGTTTTATGGGTACTTCTTATTTAATTTTTTTAATTTCTGAAAATATGAAAACTGTTTATGAAACAAGATAAAATTATCTTTCCCAATCAAGAAGATCAATCGGTCCCGGTTTATGACAGTCAGGATCGGCAAGAGGCAAGTCTCTCAACTGATGCCACGATGACTTATCTAGACGAACAGTTGGCATGTTGCCGCAGATACTAGGCAGCGTAAGTGCCTTGATGTTGAAGAGAACCCGTCCCCACCGATCTCTTATTGAGCGACTCTTGACGTGGTTGCGGAAGATTGGCCTAAGCCGCTAATTCTCTGAGAACTGGCTTGACGAGGGATGCCTACGTGCTCGGTGATGAAGTGAGCTTGACTGTCCGAATCGATCAATGCGCGAAAGGTTTGGAAACGGTCGGATGAATCGCGAATGCCAACATTGGCGGTTGACAATAGTATTATGGACTTGTCTCCTAAATTGGTGAGGACCTGAATTTTAGAGTCGGAAGAAGAAGTCTCCGGGTCCGTAGACGTCGTGGGGTGTTGATGCTGATCTTCCAAAGAAGCGTTTTCGTCTCGATGGAGCAAAGTATGGTGTTTTTGCTGACATTTTTGACATTTAAACAAAGATTTACAATCTTTAAGATAATGAGCAGAATGAAGACAATTGACACACCAACGGTGTGATTGAGCAAACTGTAGGCGATCCTGAACTGACTTGAGTGCAAATACCTTGCACTTGGAAATGGAGTGGTCTTCCCCGCAACAGGAGCACTTCAGGTAAGTGGTGGAGTTCGAGGACCTATTTGTTTCAGGCTGTCCTTTCTTAAGATCGCAAAGAAGCGCTGATTCGCGTTTTTTGGCAGCCTGATTAAAGTTCCGTGCAAGAGATTTGTCAATAGTACCGCTATCGCGAGTCGAAAAATGTAAGTCTCGTACAAGAGCTTCGCATTTGTTATAAAGAAACTCTTTGAGTTTCAAATATGAAGGAAGCTCGGTAGGAGACTGCAGTTGTTCGAATGCGCATCTTGTAGGTGAATCTAATTTCGACAGAATTAAATAACAAATCACGAAGTCCCAATTATCTGTTAAGAGATCCAATTCTTTTAAAATTGTTAAATCCTCATTAAATACATCGAACACGCGACAGAATTCAAAAAGATCGTTGGGCGGAAAATTTAAATTCAGCTTTTCCCGCCAACACGTAAATGCGAGTTCACGCGCGTTACGATAGCGCGTTAAGTCCGAAGTTCCCTGACGTTCTGGTAGAAGATGTAACGTGGCGCGGTTATAAGTTTTTTGGTATATTGTTTATAATTTTAGGTCAATTATTGATATATTTAATAATTAAATTATTTTCTCCCTTGCTTTTTCGATCCTCCAGCTCATTCCACAAATTTTGTACTTCTTGCCGTTGAAGCATTATTAAGTCGTTCTTGGTCTTGATAATTACATTTCCATACGGTATTCCTTTTTTTCTGTAGAACAGTTCTGGATTGATATTTATCGGACAGTGAGACCTTGATGGGGCGTGTTTTATTAGTGTCCTTTTTACCCAATCGATACACTTTAATTAGCGAGGTTTCTACGTTATCAACATTTTTAAGAATATTCTTGACATTATTTAGATCTTCACTCATTGTTGCAATTTGAGAATTGTCCGAGCTTTCAGGAACATTGAACATTATTACATTCTTAGATCGCGATTTTCTCCCGTCCATTTCATTCAAAGTTTCGCAAATTCCTGTTAGTTGTTCCGTTTCGATGTTGGTAGTTGACAAATGTTTGGAATAATTAGGTGAAATGTTCCTGTAGGAATTCAATTCACCTTCAAGAAAACCCACTTTTGTGGAAACCAAACTAATATTGCCTATTAGCACTGAGAGTTGAGCCCCCATTTGTTCTTTAGTAAATTGATTAGTGGGATCCATGATAGTCGTATTTAAATCACGTATAATATTGTTTGCTAATGTGATGAATGCATATGTATCGCAGGAGTCCATGATAAAGTAGCTGGCGAGGTGGGGTTAGCTGCCCTGAGTTGTGTCGGCGGGAAGGAGTGAGTACTTGCGCTGAGCGGCTAGTACGAACATGCACACAGTCACACTAGAGTAGTAAGTCGCGCTCGGTGGAATTAGGTACCTAATAGCGGTAATGGCGGAGTGTTTTTAATAAACTTAGGTTTTGAGTTAACAGAACACGTATGTGGAGTAATGAACTACTTTCACTGCACTCTTACTAAAGTAGCACTAGAGTAACGTATTACTTTTGAGCAGGATCTATTTAAATTAGTTATTTTTTTAATATTTTAGCTGGAGCTGATTCAAACATGTAAGTAATGTGTATATTTGTATTGTTGCCCAGTTATTGCTATTTTTATTTTTTATTTATTACTTGTAAATTATTTAACATTATAAATGATAACAATATGCAGACTTATATATATAATGTTATCGTTATTATTCTACTACTCCATAAGTTGAGCTCCAGGAGCTCGTGTTTATGGGAGAAATATGTATTTACCTTTATTTCTAATGATTTTTTGAACAATAATCAAAAACTTTTGATATAAATACAAACATAATATTAACATAGATACACCAATTAAAAAAGTGTGTTTTTAAGATAATTAAAATAATATATCTTTTTACATATTAAGTAGGCGTGAGGAAAATAAGGGTACCTACAATATATCAGGTAAACAAATTAGAAAAATAGTTTTTTAAAGACAATTAAATTAAAATATATATACTTTAATATTATATTCTTATACTAAACAATTACCGCTCTTGAAGTCGTTCAAAATCCCTCGATGGGTGTCATTCCCTCACATGGAGTCGTGTCAACTTCATGGCTTCTCAGATAGTTCGGAACTTGGATATGGCGCGGTAGTTTACTTGCGAATCACGGATGTTGACGATAAAGTCCAAATATATTTAGTTTGCGCCAAGTCTCGAGTCACCCCCACGAAAAAGATTTCATTGCCTCGCCTTGTACTGTGTGCAGCAGTTCTTCTAGCAGATCTATTAAAATTCGTCAAAGATTTATACGTACCATTGCTTACGATCTCCAATACATTTGCGTGGTCGGATTCAACCATCGTGCTCGCCTGGTTACGTTCTCCTTCGTGTCGCTGGAAGACTTTCGTGGCTAACCGTGTCAGTCACATTCAAGATGACCTCAAAGGGACTCCTTGGCATCACGTGTCATCTGGAGATAATCCAGCGGATGTCACTTCTCGTGGTCAATATCCAGCCGATCTAATCGATAACACGTTATGGTGGGCGAGGCCTTCGTGGCTGAACCAGTCATCCGATTCTTGGCTGTCTTTCGATGGCAATGTCGACGAAATTGAACTTCACTCTGAGGAACGAGTTCGATCGTTATTTGTCCAATAGAACGAACATCTGGTGGATCTATTACTAATTAAATTTTCTTCGATTCGGAAGATCCAACGCATTCTCGGTTACTGTCTTAGATTCATCTACAACCTACAGAATAAAGATTCTCGTCGTTCGTATCTTCCATTAAACCGTGCCGAAATTCACACTTCACTTTTGAGAGTAGTTAAACGCACTCAACATGTACATTTTAATGTTGATATCACGCGCTTGAAGGAGGGCAACCTTTTGTCGAAACAAATGTGGAAGCTTAATCCCTTCATTAACGACCACGGTGTGCTCAGGGTGGGTGGCAGGTTATCTCGATCTGGGCTTGAATTTGAGCATAAACATCCTGCCCTACTTCCTAGCGAATGTAAGCTTACTTTTCTTGTGGTAGACGCTCTATATCGAGAAAATTGTCACCCAGGCATTATTAACACAATGAAATATTTCTTCACACAGCAGTTCTGGATTCTGTCCCCCAAGCGCGCCATCCGAAATTGTCTGTCAAAGTGTATACAATGTTATCGTATAAATCCAGCACCTCTAGAACCTTTCATGAGTGACCTACCCGCCGCTCGTGAATCAGGTTAAATCATTCTCGATTGTGGGCATTGATTACGGTGGTCTGTTTCGTATAAAGGCCGGCAACTATCGCGGCGCTAAGATAAACAAGGCTTATCTTTGCTTATTCGTCTGTTTTACCACCAAGGCTCTAAATCTTGAAGTAGCTTCTGACCTGTCTACCGAAGCTTTTATTACAGCGCTATGTCAATTTGTAGGTCGACGAGGTCGTGTAAACGTCATACACTCAGATTGCGGCATGAATTTCGTTGGAGCTAAGACTCAGCTCAATTCATTTATGCAGAGTGCTTCACAGTCAGAACAAATTGAGTTCCGTTTCAATCCACCATCGAGTTTCCATTCAGGTTAAATCGGTTAAAATTCATCTCTATCGCTTATACAGTAACCAAACGTTTACTTTCGAGGAGCTGACGACACTATTCGTGCAGATTGAGGCCATGCTAAACTCTCGGCCTCTCTACCCGCTGAGTTCTGACCCAAACTATTTGCGCGTGTTGACTCCATGTCATTTTTTGACTTTGGAACCCTTGACTTCCGTGCCGGACGAGGATTATACCGATCTAAAACTCAACCGTCTGAGTCGCTGGCAACTCATTCAACGTTTCCAACGGGATTTTTGGAAACGTTGGAAGTTTGAATATCTCCAATCGCTAACTCAGCGCGCCAAGTGGACGAAAAATTGCAACTCACTCTCTGTGAATGATGTTGTGATAATCCGTATCGAAAATACTGTCCCTTTGCACTGGCCTCTCGCGCGAGTCGACAAATTGCACCCAGGTCCCGACGGCGTAGTGCGTATCGCTACGGTTCGTACATCGAATGGTTCTCTTCTCACGAGACCATTAACCAAATTGTGTCCATTGCCTAGTCAATGTGACTAATCATCTTCGCTTTCGCGGCGCATTCTCTCTTATCGATTTTCGTTATTCTTATTTTTATTTTCCTATTATTATCATTATAATTATTCACATTTTTTTTCTTTTCTTTAAAATACACGTTGTTGTATTTTGGTGGGCGGAATGTTCCGTCACGCCGATTGCTTTTGACAGGCCGTGTGCTGACCAATAGTATGGTCAGATTTTGAACTGTACAGTTTGAAATAACACACGTCAACTATAATCAAGGAGTGCCGTGAGCCGTACAATTGCATCGAAACGTTCGTCTTGTCAAAACCAATGTGTGTACTATCGCAGGTTATTTATTGGAATAATCCCTAAAACGTATTTTATCGCTATTATCGCAATCCAATTCAACATAACGAGTGCTACCGTACAACTATCACCGTTCCAGTGCTGACAGATGATTCTCGAGATGCCACCAGGTAATCTGACCTTTAGACCTCCACAGAAGATCTTTGAAATAGGGACCAAGGATTTCACTAACAAATATCTTCTGGAATCCGTTTCCTTGTGTTGTGATTGAGTTTAGTTGCTTTTTTTCAGCAGAATCTGTCTTCTTTTTTGGGGGTTAGCAAACCTGAAGTGAAGTTTTGGGAATCCCTCCAAATTCAAGGGTGTCTTCACGGTTTATATGCTCCACTTTTGCTAATCTGACTTCCAGTCTCTTTATTATTCTGTCTTTTTGGTTATTTCCTTTGGCATATATTCAACTTCAGAAACCAGATAATGGTCTCTGTCTTTAGATGGATGTCATCGTTCTGACGGCTGATGAAGTCTCTTGTGCTCCTGCTTTCTTGATTTCCCTCATCCATTTTTTTCCATTATTGCTTGTTTGAATACTTATATTTTTTTATCTTCATTTCCATTTTCTCCAACAGATTGTCAATGTTTCAAGCGTAGGGCTTAGGTGTTAGGTTGGTTGCTGCTGTTTGCCCTTTGCTTCTCAGATTTTTTTTCTGAGTTTGCCATTTTGATAGACTCTGTGGGTCGAACACTGTTTCTATTACTCTTTTAGTTGACTTGAGATGCACTGTTAATTTTTCGTTGTTAAAATACTGATAATTATTTATTCACTGGTCAATCACTGGACAATCAAACACTTGCTTAGTTAAACTAACAATTCTCAACGGATCCGACACATCGACGGGTAATTTTCACGCTATATCAAATTATTAACTATTTATTGGGAGCAGATCAAAACACAGCGATCACTCGATTATAAGTATTGTAAGCATCCAATACCTATAATCGTAATCGTAAACAATTCATTTTGTTTTAAAATTAAACAATAACTTTGTAAACATCTTATAAGTGATGTTTACAAAGTTATTGTTTAATTTTAAATTATAATGTCACATCACAAAGTAACCGCTTCATATGAAGAAATAATTCATTTTGTGTGTTTTTTTTTTCTTTCAATGTCTTCACGACTATATTTTTCAGTTAAGCCGATAACTTTGTCCGACATTTTTCATGCTAGTGGAATTTTAACATCAACAGAAATATCTCTCCAAGCTTGGCAATAACCTCATCATGCATTTTGTTACCATCGGTGGCATTTTTAAACTCCACCATAATCTCTCCATCCTTAAAATTTCTCATTTCCCCTAATTCCAAGGTTTACTGGATCAATATTAACTTATTTTTGGGGAAGGAAAAGCACCGTCGCACCGCGGAATGCAATAGGAATTGAAACTTCGGATATGCCGACTTACCTTTTTTTCTATTCTTCCACGGTTTCTCTCCTTTGCGTTGGTTGGCAATGGCTTTTCATGTTTCGACACGGTCGAAAAAGGGGGCTCCGTAATCAGACACAGATTATGACATGTGTTGACAAGACGATTTTTTCAACTGAAGTCGGCATAGGAATGGTAGGACTTGGGTCGGTGGGCAGCAATAATATTCATAAAGGAGATCAAAAGGAAAGGTGTAGGTAATAATGCGAGGTACCAACACTTATATTTCATTTTCAGTTTCCTTATTCTCTTGATCTTTATTTTTTGGTTTGGTTATTACAACGGGCTCGTGGATTTTTTTAACTTATTCTGCATAACTTTCAGGGACAGTATTCTTTATGTCTCATGTTGACAAACAATGTATTAATTTCCTGTATATTTTTTTAAATTTCATTCATATTTTTTGTTAACCGTTCATTTCATTGTCTTCGGCTACTAAATGGGCTATAATGTCGAATTATGAGTCTATGCATTAATTTTTTTTAAATTTTTTAGATTATTATTATTTTTCCTTTACCTTCTATGATCGTTGCCTTTATAGAATTTTTTTTTTTTCGTTCGTTTATCAGGGCATTATTTACCTTACATGCCTCTAGAGTTGCTATCTTTTCTTCATCCTCACTATCATTGTAAGAATCATAATACATTCCCTCCTCGCGCTGGTTTGGAGATCTTGGGGTCATACATGATTTTGTAAATGGGTCAGGATTTATTTTAAGTAGTTTTATTTTCTTTCTCCGTGTTTACAGATTATCATTCAAAATTGTATATATTGCCATCTGTTGACTATTAGCTATATAAAGTATTCTGTTTTGGAATTTCGCACTTATTGCCATCTATTGATAAGTAGCGGTAACTAATAGATAATATTTGTAGGTAGTAGACATTATTTAAATCTATCAAAATTCACAATTAGTTGACTTTATATAAAATACATTTTCTTAATAATAGAGTTCACTTACATAGAAAAAAAAATTGCTTCAACACTATTGCAACATTGGGAGGTTAGAGTTACAATTGTTTATTCATTGATTAAAATCATTTTTAGAACTAAGTTTCACATAATTCTACCGCTGCAGGCATTATAGAATTGGACAAATACATATCTTAACCACTCATCTATCGCCACGAGGACCCTCTTTTATGGTGGCACCAAAGAAAAGCTATTTACCCCCGGCTTTAAAAAACGACTATGTATAGCAGCAACCTCGGTGCCCTGTGAAAGAATATTTTCGAAAGCAGGTCAAACTCTCACCCAAAAAAAGTCCAGAATGAAATCGTCAAAATTGTCAGATGTGTTATTTTTAAATTACAATCTATAATCTATATTAAAATACAATAGAAAAAGTTTCTTTAAATTAAATTAAAAAATCAATTGGTGAATCGCATTAAAATATAGAACAATTTAAATAAACTTAAATCTATTTTAAATTCATTGTGTCCTAAATAAGTGTAATAATAATATAAAAAATGTGTTGTGAAACAAAATACTTCGGTGTGAGAATAATAGTTAAAAACGTCGTTCATGTAAGTACTCAATACCAACATTACTTTTTTTACGATTATTTAGATATCAATGATTAACTGAAAATAAACCATGAACATAATATAACTCGTCCTTGTTCCTGTTATAATAAACTAAATAAGTGCCGACACAAGAACTAAAATGTAATGCAAGTGGGAATACCAATAGTATTATTATTATGTCATATCTATGATACACAAACAAAATAACATTGAGATACAAGGTATTCCTTTTAAAGAAAATGAAAACTTACCGAAAATAGTCAATAATATAATGGAAACCATAAAATGCAATATGGAATCATCAAAAATAACAAATATATATCGTATCAGAAACAGAAACCCTTAAAACAAATATCCAGCTTTAATTGTATCATTCCAAAACAAAGAAACAAAGGACAAAATCATCGACCAAAAAAGGAAATATGGTGTCTTGTACCCGAAAAATATAAATTTTCCGGAAGATAACAAAATTTTCATTAACGAACAATTAACACAACTAAACGAACACCTCCTGTTTCTGGCGAAATCCTCAAGACTCGGCTACAAATTCATCTGGGCGAAAAACGGTAACGTTATGATGAGAAAAGATGAAACAGCTCCAATCATCCACATAAGGCAGCCGAATGACATTCCTTCAGAATAAAGGACCATCTAACCGCATTGCACATAAAATAACTTATATCTATCAAAATGTCTGATAATAGCAAACACCTATCAACCTTTAACATGGCTGAAGAAAACTATATACATGAAAATTATAAATGTAGAAACCCATATGAACTAAATCTACTTTTTAAAAATATTAATTTCTCGATCTTAAACATGAATATTAGAAGTTTAAGGAAACACTTCGATGAGCTCTGTATCCTTATTAATAACCAAGATTTTTCTCCAAGCATAATTATTTTGACTGAAACTCAAATGAAAAATGTTATTCCATATAACTTATCAGAATATACCACAATTTCCTCTTCCTGTAAGCATACTGTTCATGATGGAGTCACTGTCTTCTTTCATAATACTCTGAAAAATGTTGCCACTGAATTTATTGAATTTAAGTCAGCCAATGCAATAAAATTAACCTTTTCTCAAAATATCATGTACCTACTAACCATATACAGATCCCCATCATTAAATGATTTTTTATTTGTAAAAGAACTAAAATCTTTTGTTAGAAATCTTGACAGAAACAATTTTACTTTTTCCATTTTGACAGGTGACATTAATATAAATATTAATGATAACAATATAAATGTAAATTGCCAAAATGAGTATCTAGATTGTTTATCAAGCTCTGGATATATGTCATATATTAGCTCACCAACTAGAGTAACCTTAAGTAACTCTGCATGTTTAGACCACATATTTGTCAAGTCGCACAAGGCGGCCAATATTATCTCTTCAATTCTTGAAACTAATATCACAGATCATTACCCGACCTTTTATGGACACCATTTCAAAAATACACCTCTAAACCGAAATTCTATAACTCTTGAAAAAGTTGACATTGATTATAAAACTCTAAACTCTTTACTTCAGTCAGAAAACTGGGAAAATGTAATATGAATAGAAAATCCACATATAGCATTAGAGAATTTCTATAATACTCTTAGAGATTATATTCTAAAAAGTGAAAGTAAAATAGTTGTCACTAACAGAAAATATAAAAAAAATTAAACCTTGGATTACAGTTGGATTAATTATATCAATTAAACAAAGGGATAAATTATATAGAGACATGTTTAAATATCAAATGGATTGCCAAAAAAATAATCTCAGAACAATGACTTATCTGAAAACAAAATATCTAATGTACCGAAACTTACTAAATAGACTGATACGAAACTGCAAAAAGAAATACTATTGTGAACAAATTGAAAATGCTAAAAATAATACTAAAAAAACTTGGAATATTATAAATTAAATTGCCAACAAAAAAAATTATGTCTTCAAATATTGTAAATGAGGTTAAAATAAATAATAAAATAATAACTAACAAATCGACCATTGCAGAATATTTTAATAACTTTTTTACAAATGTAGGAGACGAGGTACTTGAATCTTCCGGCATTAATGTTAATGATGATTATATGGAGAGATCTCCTCAATTAGATTCTAATAACGATTCAATTTACTTTATAGAATAGAATAGAGTCTCATGCTCTACCGACTGAGATATCCGGGCATAATAATGAGTGCGCACGTGTTTATACAAATATCTCTTTTGAGAACACGAAAAACTGCATTCGAAACACGAAAAAGGTTTTTTACCACCGTGAGTCAGCATGTGGTTCTTCAAATTTCCCTTTTGAGTACATAAGAAGTTGCACTAGGAACATAAGAAAGGTTTTTCGGCAAGGTGAGACAGCATATGGCTCGTCAAATGTCCCTTTTGAGTACATGAGTAGTTACACTTCAAACATGAAAAAGGTTTTTTCCCAGTGTGAATCAGCATGTGCCTGATCAGATTGCCTTTATGAGTAAATGAATTGTGGCACAAAGAACATGAAAAAGGTTTTTCTCCAGTGTGAGTCAGCATGTGGCTGATCAGATTGCCTTTTTGAATAAATGAATTGTTGCACAAAGAACACGAAAAAGGTTTTTCTCCAGTGTGAGTCAGCATGTGGCCTCTCAGATGATTTTTTTGAGTAAATGATTTGTTGCACAAAGAACATGCATAAGGTTTTTCTTTAGTGTGAGTCAACATGTGGATCATGAGAACGCCCTTCCGATGAGATGAATAGCTGCACTCAGAACATGAAAAAGGTTTTTCTCCATTGTGAGTCAGCATGTGACTGGTCATACTGCTCTTTTGAGTAAATGAATTGTGGCACAATGAACACGTAAAAGGTTTTTCTCCAGTATGAGTCAGCATGTGGCCCGTCAGATGATTTTTTTGAGTAAATGATTTGTTGCACAAAGAACATGCAAAAGGTTTTTCTTTAGTGTGAGTCAACATGTGGCTCATCAGAGCGCTCTTCCGATGAAATGCAAAGTTGCACTCAGAACATGAAAAAGGTTTTTCTCCATTGTGAGTCAGCATGTGACTGGTCAGACTGCTCTTATGAGTAAATGAATTGTGGCACAAAGAACATGAAAAAGGTTTTTCTCCAGTGTGAGTCAGCATGTGGCTCGTCACATGACCTTTTTGAGTAAATGAATTGCGGCACAAAGAACATGAAAAAGGTTTTTCTCCAGTGTGGGTCAGCATGTGCCGGCTCAGATTGCCTTTTTGAGTAAATGAATTGTTGCACAAAGAACATTTAAAAGGTTTTTCTGCAATGTGAGAAAGCATGTGGTTCGTCAATAATCTCTTTTGAGGACAGGAGAAGTTGCACTTTAAACATGAAAAAGGTTTTTCTTTAGTGTGAGTCAACATGTGGCTCATCAGAACGCCCTTCCGATGAGATGAATAGTTGCACTCAGAACATGAAAAAGGTTTTTCTCCATTGTGAGTCAGCATGTGACTGGTCAGACTGCTCTTTTGGGTAAATGAATTGTTGCACAAAGAACATGAATAAGGTTTTTCTATAGTGTGAGTCAAAATATGGCTTATCAGAACGCCCTTCCGATAAGATGAATAGTTGCACTCAGAACATGAAAATGGTTTTTCTCCAGTATTAGTGCGAAATTGGGGTTCAAAATTTGACATACAATGGCTGGAGTTTTCCCCAGAATGCGTCTTAAGATCTGGCGACAAATCTGAAAAATAATTCGGACAAAAAGGGTTTAGTGTAAGTTATTATCTCCACTTACATTAGTAAATTCATAAAAAAGTAGAAAAACAGTAGAGCAGAAATATCAAAATCTTATAAAAATCGGTTTTACCTGGTGTCTGGGTAATTCTTTCAAACACTTCTAAGCATTCCTTTCTTACACCCGGTAGGTCTTTGTTAAATTCCATGTAAGGAAATCCCCCTTCATCTTCTGCTCGGCGTCGAAGTTCTGCTTTGATGGCAAAAGTCTCCATAATAATGCTACCTAGAATAACAAAGAAACTATACATACGTTGGACATTGATATACATAAAAGGTATTATTTTAATTGAAATAACTTGAAATTAAAACATGTTTTTACGGTTGAAGATTTAATTGATTAACAATGTAGAAGCGTGAATTTGTAAAGAGACTTTAAGGTTAATTTAGGAAATGGGAATGACCTCAGATGTCTGCTTCCCATGCATTCCCATACTTATGCTTCAAGAACGGAAAACCACTTACTCATGAGCACCTCCAGTTGTAGTTGGCTAGTTAAAAGTCAATAGAATGATGTTTTCTTCCAACAATATTTATTTATTACAAATGCATTATAATACAAAAAAAAGTTCATATTCCAAATAAGATGAGGTGAAAACTTAAGAAACCGGGAACCTTTTGGTAGAAATGGCGACTTCCAAATTCGAGCCGTAAGGCTCTCGATTAGTAATCCGGTGGTCGGGGTTCAACTAAATATTATTCGATTAGTTTGTGTCATTTCATAATTTTTTCCTTCAAAATAATATACAACCTTCTTGCGCCACGTTGCAGTGGATGTTGAGTGGAAGATACTCTGAGTATCGTCCAGGAGTAAAGACACAAGTCACAATTGAAATGTTGATTAATATGGCTTTGGCCGTGTTTGGTGACAAGAGGTGAATAGCCAGGTAAATCTCACTTTTGACTTCCCTAAGTTGAAGATACTCTAAGTATCGCCCGGGTTTAAAAATACAAAATACCGATAGAATATAACAATAAATAGATAAAAAATATTTATAGATATATTCTTATGTAAATAATTTTCGAATGAAACGTGGCTGAAATAGCTTTGGCCATGTTTATTCAACTTCCACATCTTTATCTCCTTCCCCTTCCCTCTACCATCAGCCTCACAACATACTCCAATTGCCCCAAGATGGTACGGAGCAGTTTTGACTTTGATGCGGTATTTACAAAAAACAACTCAGCAAGTTTAAAGTGTGGTGTAGTTTGGCAGTTTCCAGCAAAGTCATATTTTATGGCAAATACCAAATATGTGTAAATACGGCAAGAGAGGACGTCGTACACAAGATGTCTTGCCTGCATCACAATTCAAACATGAATCAATGTATCGTAAATTTCTAATGACAAAACTATATTTATTTTTCCACGATATCCATGTGGTAGCTTAGCATCAAAAACTTTTTTTTTCTCAAATTACAGTCTTCCATAAAATTTAATTTATTTTCTGTCTTAGGAATGAGTTTATTAAATTTGGCAAAATAATTTAATTTTCTTTTTTTTTTCATACAAATCTTATTCGAATTTAGTTAACTATTGCAGATAGCAAATAGTTATATATAACATTATTTTTGGGTACTGTTAAATTATTTCTGGAAATATATATACTATTCACCTGCGAAAATTCAGCATTTGCCTAATTTCCAGTTTGGGCCGTTTTTGTATAGATTCACTGAACTATTAAAAAAAAGATTTTACCTGCTGTCTGGTTAATTCTTTCAAAACGTTCTAGGCATTCCTTTTTAATATTCGGCAGGTCTATGTCAATTTCCGTATAAGTAAATCCCCCTCTATTTTCTTCTCGGGGTCGAAGATCCGCCTTGCTGGTAACAGACTCCACTTTAAAGCAACCTGAAAAAATTAAATAAAGTTAATTAATCATCGATGTACAAAAAATGTTGAACAGAACTTGGAAGTGAACTTTGAAATTTTTTGAATTGTTTAAATTCTGTGACACAAACCATCCTAAGAGACTAGGATAATTTAAGAAATAGTAATGCTCCCAGATGTCAGCTTCAGTGATTTGAGTAACTTAAGTGCGAAGTTTTGTTCCGGCGTCAAAGGAGTGATAAGGTAAATATCAAATATACTTATACGCAACAAGAGAGGAAGTAGTGAGCATGCAATTGCCCTGTTTGAACGACATTTCATAAAGAACATGGATTCTGAACATCCGAGTTTAACATTTTGTACATATACATTGCAACTAACTGGCTGTCTGCGTACTTTCCGAATATTGCAAACATTTCTTCTTTACATCTGGGAGGTCGACATCTATATCCGTATTTGAAATTTCACCTCCGCCTCCTTCCTGGGGTCCTAGTTCCGTCTTGATCGTAACAGTCTCTGGATTTAGTAGATCCATGGCACTGCTGTGGTAGCGTTTGGTAATTGTTTCAAGCCCAAACAAACATACCTGAAACAGAAAATAATTGTAAATTAACGGAACTCAATAAATAAGCTTTGAATATTTGGTTTTGCTTGGAATAATCTGTCAAAACAATGAAGTCGTATGGTCGTCAAAACACGTAATTCGAAATGAGGATATAATTGCGACTGTATCTTAGACTGAAGTTAAGACGTTTGAAAACGGTTTAAAAAAATGGTCTTCGATTGTCAGATAACTCAATAACTAGAGATAAAACCGTATTGTCGTTCTGCATTTAACAAATATCGGTAATACATATATTTTTAAAATAATCTGCGATTATTTTTAACAAATGCCCTTCGAATCCTAGAATAAAAGTGGAAATTTTTACGACTTGACGTATTAGTTTAAACGTTCCTTACAAAACACGAAATAGAATCCGTAAGTTAGGTGTACCGATGGCTAAATTTAAGCTAGGTTGCGTTAGACACAGCGCAATTATGTATTTGAGTATGCCATAGAACTAATATAATTTAAGAACCGTGGTCGGTCAGTTTGATTGGTTATAACCAAAGATATTAGAAGAACGAGATGTGCTATGCGCAGTTCGTACTGAGTGGAATTGTTTTGCCGAGTGTCGCCGGTTTTGTTGACCAATACTACTGCATACCTTCGCTTACGCTAAGGCATCGCTAAGGTATCAGCACTAATACATAGAACAGATTTCTGTGCGTACACGTCCCGATACCGTTCAAAGTACCCTAATTAGGTATTACTCCGGCTACGGTCCGGCGGCCAACATAGCATATCTCGTTCTTCTAATATCTTTGGTTATAACGACTGCTATCAAATAGCGATGAATATTTGGTATTAGCACTAACGTAAATCTATCACAAGTATGAGATGATAAAATTAACAACGTGGGTTAAACAGAGTATGGAAAAAGGATAAACGAAAGCATGTGTTAACAAAATACTTTAGTTAAGTTATTCATAGACAGTAATGAAGTCAAAGTCAATTATAATAATTATCACGAAACTGACCTTTTAGGTTAATGATAATTTCATTGTAATTGCGTCTTGTATAATATTATAAGGCAATTGGAGGGGACCCACCCTTTCAAAACGACTGTGTGAGGATACTGATTTATTAACCTCCTTAGCCGCACACGTCAGGACTAGGAGATTCTTTGTCCCGATGACTGTGCGGCTGCAGCGACCTTGAGAAAAATGAGAAAGAAATTTCATAGATAATTTGTTTAATAGCTGTCAGAGAAGTTACACTAGTGATGGGCGGGATCGAAACATGTATAAAATCGAAATATTTTGATCAAAACATCAAAATTATCGAATGATTATTCGATTTAATTGCTCGCAGTTCAACAGGGGAGTGGGGGCAGACAAGGGCAGCGGTTTTGTCTTGTTTGAGGAGTGGGTTGCGGCACATAGACAATTATTATACTATTTTTTTTTCCTCTTCTATAGAAGCTGGCGCTTGTGTCTAGAAGAGTGGTGAGTATCAAGATGAAGAATATTTAGTGTTTGTAATTATGAATATTAAAATTTAAAATTAATTGCAAAGATACTTTCATCATTTTAGAATTTATGCTATTAGTGATATATCGGTAGTTTCTGTCTCGGAAATAAATGACTTAGGTATATGGTTTGACATGAAACTCAATTTTATAAAGCATATAGAAATTATATCCAACAAGGCTTTGAAAATGATGGGCTTTATATTAAGATTATCTAATGATTTTCACAAAATCTATACTATCAAAACATTGTATATGTCTCTAGTTAGGAGTCATATCGAGTATAATTCCACAGTTAAGTCTCCAAATTATGAAGTTCATTCAAGTACCATTGAAAGATTCCAAAATAGATTATTATGATATCTAAATTTTAGAAAAGCAATTCTTAGAGAATGCCAAGATAACGGCTACCTTTTTAATTGATTACCATTATTAAAATTATCCCAACGAAGAATTATTTACGAATTAATGTGTTTGTTTAAAATTATTAATTCATCATTGAATACCCCTGAGTTTGCTTCACATAATTTCATTCCATGTTCCTGGCGGAACAGTTACAAGACAGTACCAACCATATTATTGTAGCAATTATTTTCCAACTTCGCAGTATTACGCTCCTATGAGACGAATCTAAAATTTGGGAAACTCCCATGTTGTAAATATATTTAGCTCAACAATATTCCGATATAAGTTCGCTTAAATACATTTCAAGACTTCAAATGGAACTGTTTTATTTGGTGAAATGTAAACCATTATAAATAAAAATAAAATAACATCGCATTTATATAGCGCAGTTTAGTGTAATTTCATTTCAAGTACGCACTTAGACCAGCAGAACTAAGACCCTGGAGGTGAAAATTGTAGTTGATCGATTAATTGTATCTAATTATCAAATATTTAATTTACTTAGGTATTAAATTTCTGGGTAATATTAATTGTATTATGTCTGTTAAAATCCTATGCCCGTTTAATAAATAAATAAGTTCGCTTGAGATTTTTAGTTTCTTGCATTACTTCGCTGCCCTAGTGCTTGTATGTTCAACAGACCATTTAGCAAATTTTACAGAAAACGTTTTTTTTTGTTTTTATAGGCAAATTCTAAAAAATTCTCGATTTTTGTCAATTCGTTTTATACAAATGTTTAAAGATCATATTTCGAAGATTGAAGCTATAATATGCCCATATTATGACTTTAACCTGTCCGGTGGTATGACCGTACAGGTACGGTGAGAAAAAAAATCCTCGTAAGGAGTATGACCGTACCCGTACGGTTGCGCCTAAAATTAATTAATTATTGAATTTCTTCCGGAAAACCGATAGTTACTGCCATCTAGGGACATAACTTGTCATAACTTGTAAAAGTTTTTAGCGATTTAGGTACATTACCAACGGAGTTATTCACAATTAAAATATTTCGTGACGTCACCGTCTGGTAGTCGGTGGTAAACAACATTTTTATTGCGAGCGGCGTCTTTTGTGAAGTGAAATTTGTGGTTTTTGTTTGTTTTTACACTGAATAACCTAATCATCTTGCATTAAAAATTACCTCACGTGTTTGGATGTGAATATTTATTACATATATTGTACCGACAGTGTTTGTTTTCAGTTTGAATACAGTTTCTGACAGTTTGAACAAAATTCAATAGTGAATCCGAGTGCTGTGAACTATTTGAAATATTATTCGTCATACTGTTATTATCATTGACATTTTATTATTTTAGGTTATTAATAATTTGGACAGTGTTTTACTGTGATTTGACTTTGTGATTCGTATTGATAACTTGTTCAATTTAAATATTTTACTTTTATAAAAAATGGTTAACCCTTTGAATGAACAAGACATTGCTGATATTTTAATCGAAGATGAAGATGTTTACGAGGATCTTCATGATTTGCCAATACATTCGGATAGCTCATCCGACGAATCTGATACATCTGATGGGGATGAAACTCTCCCTAGTTGTTCAACATCCAAAAAGAGAAACGTTGATCATCGTAAATGGTATCAGGGTAAGTTTACGCCCATTATTCATGAATTCGATCCAACTAACTGAAATTAAGTCTTTGAATTCGAACAATCTCATGGCGCTGAAATGGCAGGATAAAAGGGATGTACTTATGCTTAGTAACATACATGCAGATGCAATGATTGTTACTGATAAAATTGACTTCCCCACGGGAGAAAATAAAATAAAAACCAGAGGTAGTTTTAGATTATACCAAGAATATGGGAGCTGTTGACAAAGTGGACCGCATATTGGGCTTCGCAAGCAGTTTCAGGAAGTCTCTAAAATGGTATAAGAAAATTTTCTTCAGATTGATAGACATTGGAACACTAAATGCTTTCTTTTTGCATCGTTTGAAAACGCCAAAGGGTTTATCATTTAACGAATTCCGGGAAAACTTAGTGTCTCAAATGATCGAACAATATCACACGCCAAAGCCGGCATCATCTGGAGGAAGGAGAGTAGTGGATCAACCAACTCGCCATTTAGGAAAACATTTTCTCCATCTTGTACCAGAAACTGCAGCCCAAGGAAAGCGAACTCAATGACAACGCCATGTGTGTAGACATACAGCAGTTCGAGCTCAAAAAAGAAGTGACACGAAATATATGTGAACCGACTGCAATCTTGCATTTTGCGTATATCCATGTTTCGAAGACTACCATACGAAAAAGCAGTATTAGTTAGTGAAGACAATTTTATTCCTAAGATAGTGTACATAATAATTAGATTAGTGTTTTTGTTATCGTAATTATTGACTGCATATACATTGTGTACCTATGTTGAATTTTTATAATGAAAATACAATAGTGTAAGTGTAAATAATAATACGTATATGTAAGTGTGTGAAAAAAGTTGTTCTTCCCCCCTTGATACCCTTGGCATCATTAAAATTGTGGTAAGTGAATCTGATTCTTATTTAGTAAAAACAAAAATCTGCTCCGATTTCGATGGTTGGCGATTTCTGCAAAATTATTTTTATTTTTTCCTTCTAAATAGCTTAGTATTTTTTTTCGTGCTAGTTTCTAAGGATTTTTTTACTATTTTTTTATACTCTACTAGGTGGCATTTATTTTTTTCTATATTTTGATTGTTGAAAAAACTCACTCCAGCGGGACCGTTTTCTTTCCAGAAACCACCACCGGACAGGAAAGGTGGACGTTGAACATGGCTTGAAAATGATGAATGATTATTTTGGATATTGAACATATCGTCTGGAGATTGAACAATTCGGCTCCCATAAGTTTTAGGTATTTTTTGTTCAATTAGCCAATTAGTGGTAAATTGATTATACAGGGTGATTTTCAGATTTCGAACCTTTGATTTTATCTTAGGTAGTAGTTGACTTAAAGTATTACTTTAAAATATACAAACAGCGTTTTTTATGTGATTTTTCACAAAAATTGCTCTATATAAATCATCAAAATATTATTAAGTTTGAAACAACGTACTAGTACAAAGATACCTACCGCTAATATACTACTATCAGCTGTCGGTGCATGCGTGATGTGAAATATTCTTACATCGTACGTAGTACGGCCTCCGTGGTCTAGGGGTGCTCTTGACTAGAGATTCGGAGGTCGCGGGTTCAAACCCCGGCGTGCGTAAGTAAATTTTATTTGATTAATTTATATTATTTCACAAATTCTTCATTTTAAATAGAGCAGTTGAGACTGTGTGCGGTATTCCAATAATAAAATCCCGAGTGATGCGTAAAACTATTCAAGTTCAATTTTCAGTTGAAGATGTCATTTAAATACCAAAAAAGATGTGTTTTTTTAGCTTCATTAATGCACAATAGGCTAATATACATATTGGCATTCATATCTCGGTTTTGCAAAAAAGGTCTATTGAACATACAAGAACTAGGACAGCGACTTGTCGAAATAAACGTTTCTATAAATCCATTATGTCGTATAAGGAACATGGCATCTTCGCGAAAAAGTGTCTGTAGTGGATGACATAATATTCATGTTTGTTGATTCCTTCCAAAGCGATTCCTCCTTTGATCAAAAAAATAAAATTTTGAAAAATCGAATAACGCAATATTTTTTCGAAAAGATTAACAGGCATTTTTTTTTCCTATTTGTATCATATAAGTAAATTTGGAAGGTTTGAAAATTCACTTATATTTTATGAAATGACCCAAACAATGAACCTATTCACCTATTTTGTGTATGTACTTCGAGCCCAATCAACTTAAATAGTTATTTCCAATAGCAGTTAAGTGGAAATAATTTTGTTTGACTAACAAAATATTGCTTATATCAAAACGAAACTTGTTGCCTTGTGGAAAAGTTTTGATATTATTTGTATTCTTACATTTTGAGTGCAATAATGCTGTCTACTCCCTTTTTTAAATCATAAACATATTGTTTTAAATTTAATGGCCTTGAGATTCCTCAATCATCGTTTATGGTAAGCCATAGGTCCGTTATATCTGTGGTCAAGTGGAACACAATTTTTATAAATTATAAAATTAAGAGGATATCAATCTAGTGAATAAAATATCTATGATCACAGATCTTGGGAGGGGAGTCGCTAAATGCACAGCGACTAGTCGACAGGGGGCGTGGCCAACATATCCGAGCATACCCGAAGTGAAGTGTTTCGGCGCTATATTTGAAATTGGTTCTCCGCTCAGGATTTTTTTGTGACGTCACGGCCGAGCATTTCCGAATATTGCCGAGCAGCCGATAGCTAATTTTACTGTCATCTTTCTTCACCTTCTTGCACCTTGATTTCATTTGGTTAGATTACATTACTATAGGGCCAATATCATAAAGTCGATTACAAAGCCTTAATAAAGACTGTTTGGTATGGCAACCACATTCTAATTACTGCAAATATAATTAACTTTTGGGCAATAAAAGACTTGTGGTAGGCCCTATGTTCAACTTTTGTACAGATTCGTACTAGGCCTACAATCTACATATACACAAATTTTCTAATCTTTTTACATTACAAAACAGTACATCTATGGGAAAGTAAAACTAGCATTATTTGGAGTCTATGTGAAAATTTGGATGCCATATAGCATGTTGAAGGATAAGTGAGCAATGAAGGAAGTTGGGCAATTCATTGATATATATATTTGATATTATTTTATCAATGGAAAATAATACATTACACCACACAAAGGAAATATAAACATTGAGGGAACAAATCCCCTTAAAAACATGACAGATAAACCCTGAATTGAGCCAATCAGGTTCTGCCCCATCCTGAAATTGATGTTTAATAAATTGCTCCAACAATAGAGACACATCTCGTACTGAGGAATTTCCAGCTTCAACAAGCCTGTTGATCTCCTGTATCAGGGCAGGATGAATTTGTTGGGTCATCTTGGCCGCGTCTCTGCTGTGGTTGTGGCTCGCTTCTCCGGTTGCCGAGACGTAATAACGTAGCACACATTTAGGTGGCCTGGTGGATTGAAGGGCTGCCTTCACTTGTTTCAGAATCTGTAAACAAGCCACAATGTTTCACTATAAATAAAAATAACAGAACCCTACAAAAACAGTAATTATTGGTTTGGTAGGCAGTAAAAAATATAAAATAATATTTTCAACAAAAAAATATCTGATTTCCTGTGGGGCACAGGGAAGTATGCTTCACACCTTCTATTTTGCAGTGTTGAGGCCCTGGGAATCATATTTCCGGCCATGGTACTGTGCTAACATCTACCATTGGCCTTACAGTAAAATTCAATAGATAAGAATGTTGAAAATGTGTTTAAGTAAGCGATGGGAAGTTGCGTATTCCCACATGTTCCCACCACATTTCCTTCTAAAAAATGTGTTTTTTCCAAAACGGTATTTGCATAACCTTGCATCTAACCAGTGTTGTGTAGTATCTAGATACATTTTTGTGTATCTGTATCTAGCTATATTTCCATAACTGTATCTGTATCTAGATACATTTTTACTAGTATCTGACACCTCAGATACTTTATTTTCGAAGTGAACTTCTTTACCGATTTTCTCTAGTTAATTTTAAAGTTTTCTCACAGATTCAGCTAGTGGGTACCGTTGTCCATCTAGTGTATAATATCTTATAGCAGTTTATATACATGCATTTTAGGGGTCCTAACTCGAGTATTTTTTTTTTTTTTTTTTAAGTCGGAGGCGGTTTACTTACGTTCCCCGCGAGCACTTAGGCCATAGGCCCATTGTACTATCTCCCATTTTACCTCATTCCCTTGCCAGTAACCCGGTCCCTTTAATGAAGTTCACCAGGGCTGTCATTGGATATGTGGCGATGTCTTCTGGTTCCACACTGTGTCTTCCCAGGTATCTGAGCCTTATTCCCAGCAGAGCGGGACATTGGCACCATAGGTGAATTGGAGTCTCTTCCTCCTCTTCACATTTCCTACAGATGTTGGTGTTTTCCACTCCCAACAGTTGCATGTGTCTCCTGAGATGGCAGTGTCCCGTTAATAGTCCTACCAGTTCCCTCAGTGAGTTTCTGTCCATATCGAGTAGTTGCCTGGTTCGGTTAGGGTCCGGTCCGTTTATGAGTACTTTAGATTGCCTCATTCCGGGTGCCTTCTTCCATTCCTTCCAGTGTTGGGATTTGACCCACCTCTTGATATGTAGTTTGGTGTGGCAAGCTGCTACTCCTACGGCCGGCTCAGATCCCGCAAGTGGTGCTTTCGCCCCTTTCCTTGCTAGTTCGTCAGCCCGCTCGTTGCCCTCAATACCTTTATGTCCTGGTACCCAGAGCAGGGTTACTTTATTGATGGTCGCCAGTTCTACAAGGATAGTCCTGCATTCCATCACCAGTCTGGAGTCGCATCGGTTACTTTCCAGTGCCATTAAGGCCGCCTGGCTATCTGAACATATATTTATGTTCTTATTTCTGTACCCGATACTCATATTCTCCTGTGCGCAGGCTAAGATGGCTTTCATCTCAGCTTGAAACACAGTGCAGTGCATTCCTAGAGGTATACTGAGTTCCCTCTTAGATCCCTGTAGACAGACCCCGGCCCCTGTTCCTTCCTCCATCTTGGACCCATCTGTGAACCAGATTAGTTCCTGTTTGGAGTTTGGACCTGGGACCGAGTCCCATTCCTCCCTTGTGGGGTACGTCACTTTAAACAGCTGTCCGAAGAAGTATTCGGCTTGCTTGCCGTCCTGCTTCATCCCAGCCGTCGGACTAATTGCCCTCAGTCTTATTCCTATCTCCGTGTGACTGTTTCTGGGCAACTCTCCTCTCCGTTGGCCATTGCAATGTAACCTGTAGGCTGCCGCCATCGCCGCCCCCTCTATTTCTATGTTTAGTGGGGGTAGGTTCAGCAGCACTCCCATGGCTAGTATTGGAGTGGTTCTCATGGCTCCTGTGATGCTTCTGCATGCAAGTCCCTGTATGTGATTGAGTGTGACCATCACTGTTTTCAGTGTTGTTCTCCTCCACCAGACCAGGGCTGCGTGCATGATCCTTGGTTTTACAACGGCTGTGTAAAGCCATTGAATCATTTTAGGTTTGAGACCCCACGTTCTGCCGCAGATTAGCCTAGTTGCCCACATCAGAGCACAGGCCTTTCTGCCTACAGTTTCCACCTGGTTTTTCCAGCTCAGTTTGGCATCTATGATGACTCCGAGGTACTTAACCGTGTCAGAGGGTTCTAATTACTTTCCATAGAAGGTTGGATTGCTCCATCCTTCTAGTTTCCTTTTACGCGTAAAGATTACTAGTTCTGTCTTGTCTGGGTTGACTGACAGTCCTGTTTCTTCACACCATTATTCCACTGTTGCCAGTGTTGACTGTATAAGGCCTCGGGTTGTGTCTGCATCCCAACACCTTATTATGGTTGCAATGTCATCCGCATACCCTTGCGTATATAGGCCCCTGTTGTTGAGTTTCCGGATGAGGTTGTCCACCACCAGGCTCCACAGCAAGGGTGATAAGACCCCTCCCTGTGGACACCCTCGTGTCACCAGCACTTTGATGCTTACCTCACCCCTTGTCACCGTAAGTATCCGGCCTGAGAGCATGTTCCTCAGCCACCTTCTGGTGGTTTTGTCGAGTCCATGTCTTTCTGCCGCTTCATCAATGGATTTAATAGTGGTGCAGTTAAATGCTCCCTTTATATCCAGGAATAGCCCTACCGCCAGTTCCCCAGTCGCTTGTGCCTGCTCCAGTTTGTACACCAACCTGTGCAGTGCCGCGTCGACTGACTTACCTGCTTGGTAAGCAAATTGTAACTGGTGGAGGGGCTTCTCTTTCAGTGCCCCGTCCCTTATGTGCCTGTCCATTAGCCTCTCCATTGTCTTCAAAAGAAATGAGGTGAGGCTAATTGGGCGGAATGCACCTGGTTGGTCGTAGTCAGCTCTCCCCGGTTTGGGTATGAACACTACCCTTGTCTTCCGCCATGGTATGGGGATATATCCGAGGGCACAGCATGCCCTCAGGATCTTCGTCACCGGAAGTAGGATTGTATCTAGGCCCCTCTGTAGAAGTGCCGGAAAGATTCCATCCTCTCCTGCGCTTTTAAAAGGGTCAAACCCTCTGATTGCCCATTTAACTCTGGAGGGAGTAACTATTTTAGCCGCAGTGTCCCAGTCCTTACCTTCCCGTGTAACTCGGGCTGGTGGTGGACCGGTGTCATCTGCTTCTAACTTTTTGTAGCCGGGAAAATGTTTCCCCAGCAGTACCTCCAACTCCTCCTCCCAACTGTTGGTAAATCCTCCATCAGATTTTTTGAATGGGCCTTTTGCTGCCCCTGGGTCTTTTGCAAGAATTTTTTGGATTCTTGCAGTCTGTGGGATGGTTTCGACCTCCCCACAGTATTTCTCCCAGGAGCATGTTTTGGCTTTCTGGATTGCCACCTTGTACTCTTTCTGGTATTGCTTGTGGGCATCCCAGTTTCCTGACTTTTTGGCCTTGTTGAAAGCTTGCCTTACTATTTTCCGTAGCTCCTGCAGTCTTCTGCTCCACCACGGTGTTTGTCCCTGGTACTTGTCTTCGGAGGGCAGCTATTTTCGTATGCTCGAGTAACTGAGTACCCGGGTACCCCCCTATATAAAAAAAGAATTTAAAAATTAAATAAAATTAATGAATTATATTTAAAATTTTCCATCAGAACCCTAATCAAGTTGCACATAGTTCACGTATTTTTTTATTTATCCAAGGGGCATTTTTTACCCGGGAGTAATATGCTACCCGGGTACTCGCGAGGACCCCTAATGCATTTATGTTATCACCGCTTGCAGGCCAATTTTCCAATATCTTTTTGGGCAACGAATAAAACAAGCAAGTGTAAATATGTAAAATAATCACAAGCGTTTACGTCTACCGTCTTTAAGAAATTAAAGTAATCGCTGTTTTCGATAATATATATAATTTTTTAAATTTTCCCCCAAAAAAGAAGAAGTGAATCTGAGTATCTGTGAG